>CM076573.1:531548586-531741117 GCA_034641835.2 Pinus albicaulis | reverse complement strand
TTAAGAGTGTTAGGTGCATTATTTTGAGGATTAAGTCCAGGATTACTGGGAGCGTATTGATGTGGAGTGTCTTCCTTCATTGCTTTGGAGGGAGGAGGATTAGTCGCGCCCTGCTGTGCATACACTTGTCCCTGAGGGGGTGGTGGCTGCTATTGCAGGGGTTGAGAAGAAAACGGAGGTGGGGGTGCTAATGCTGGAGGAGTTGGAGCACTAGGCTATGGATATGGATGATAATGAGGTTGGGTAACAGTGTGGTAAACAGGGGGTTGGGCAGAAAGAGGAGGCATGCCGGATCCTGGATGCGTGCTATCGGGAGGGGGAGAAGTGCAGGAAGTGGTGCCCCCTCCCCCAGGAAAACCATGGCTCATGGGAAGTTGAGCGGATGGATGAGAGAGAGCTCCAACGATATTGTCGACGACATGCGGTGCCCCCGATGCATTAGCGCCACCGGGTCTGGGGAGGTTAGGAAGGATGGTATAAACATAACCGGATTGAGCATAGATCAGGTCATATTTCAAGGCTATTTGGAGGGCAGCTTCTTCGATTTGAGTAAAATGTGATGCGACATCTTTGCCGATGGCGGGTAAGAGAGATCTAAGGAACCAGTCCATGTAGACATGGTCTTCGAAGGTAGGGGCTTGACATAGGCTCTTTCTTCTCCACCATTCCTTAACATGATCGAATAGGCGGGTCGCAGACGATTGACGGAAAGAAGTCAAAAGTTTGATACCAATGTCATAACGAGGGGGAAGTTGGAAATAAGATAAGAAGGCGCGGGCAAGGGTCGCAAAGGTGGTATGGGAAGAGGCATTCTGGTCAACATACCATTTAGAAGCTTCACCTGTAAGCGTGCGTTGGAAAAATCTAAGACGGATGGAGTCATCAGTAATGGAATTGGATGAACACTAAATGTGGAAAGATCGGATATGGTTGGAGGGATCTTTGCCAATAAGGCCTTCAAACTTGGGAATGTCAGAGGGGAGCTTGGTTGGCATAGCAGGCCAACCAGCATCGTGGCGGATAGGATCATTGATCAACTTATTGAAATCGGGGAGACTAAGCCCAGCCATATAGGGGAGCAAAGGGACAATCGAGGTATTTCCTGTGGCGGTTCCGTTGGTAACAGTCCCAGCATTAGGGCCGAGGTTGCCACTAGCGTTAGGCCCTGGACCAGACATGGTGAAGGTAACAGGGGAAGAACCCAAAGGAGGGGGAGAACCCAAAGAATCAGAAGATGAGTCTGAGTGCAGACTCGGAGGAGGACTAACTCGACGACGGCGGGAAGGGGCAAGTCAACCAACCGGAAACTAAGGGTGAATGCCAAGAATTCTTCGGGATATACGCCTTGGGGGCGCAATGATAACGGCACAAAGGGAAGAAGAATAACCAATAAAGGCAGGGAGGTACAGAATCAATTGATTTTAAAGTATTTTCCGGCGGTGTTAACCAGGCTCTTCTTCACTTAGGGTCAGTGTGTGGCGTGTGTTAATTTTAATTTTTAAACCCAGATGTTTTGAGAGTAAAAGAAAAAATGTGTTGTGTAACTGAAAATAAATCTGCAGAGAACAGTAAATAATGCTGAAATAACATAAAATTAACAGCTAAAAATGCATCAATCTAACCCAAGAAGGTGGGTCTCTCAAAACTAGTCTAAAAAAGGTAAAACATCTAGTCAAAACACACTAAAAATAGGCCAATAGATCTAAGGTCGGGAGGGACAGGGATCTAAAGGAGAAATCTATTAAAACGAGGTGCAGAAAATAGCAAAGAGGCAGAGGCAAGGTGGCTGCAACAAAGGAGGAAATCAGCTAAAGGTAGAAGAAAAAATGATGTGACCCTAGAGGCAAACCCAAAAAAAACTATATGAGGTGATTTGAAAGGGAGAAGAGATGATCTAAAAGGGATCTGAAAAGGAGGTATCAAATCTGAAAAGAAAAAGGCTGAAGCTATGAAAATTCAGACGACTGAAACAACTAAAACTCTTCCACAAAAAGTGGAGGGTAATAAATCCCTAAGGGGCTAGATTCCCACTTATTTGAGTAAAACAGATCAAAAACAGGTCTAAATGGGCTGAGACAGAGGCTGGAAAACCCTGACAGAAGCTTTAGACAAACCCAGAAAAATTGCTGGAAAATCGCAGAAAAAAGTGTAGGTCGCAGGTTCTGACCTGTTCTCAGTCCAGGTCGCAGTTCTTGGGTAGAAAAGTGCGTCCTCCAGTCTAGGTCGTAGGTTTTGGGCCGATAAGTGCGACCTGCAGATCCAGGTCTCTCGGCGGCAGATTTCATAAAAATTTGTCATCTCAGCTGCAGCTGATGTCTGTCACCTGCGCAATAGGGCCAGAAACACACGGAAGTTAAAAAATTTAATGTTTGAGGGTTTTAGAGGTGAAAAACACCATAAAAATGGGAAAAATAAAAAACTGAAGAGAAACCCTAGGGTCTGAAATAGCTAGATATGCAGGAATATATAAAACGACAGCGGTCGCAAAATAAAACCCGTGTGGAGTGGCCAATTGTTAGTATGAATCTTTCGTCAGAAAAAGACCACTTTAGCTACGCATAAAAAATAGCCCTAACATCAATTATGGCTGCCAATATCTTTAAATATGCAGTTAGTTGATCCAAATAAAGCTGCACAAATCCAGGTCTATGCATAAAAGACATTAAGCAGTGAAAATGAAATGTTTCTCCATGCATCCAATAGACAAGACAAGCAATATATATTTGAAAGAATTTTTATATTAAAGGGGCACCTGAGAGGAAAACAAGAAAGGTGTTTCCAATTCTCCTCAATGGGATGGGTTCTTGGCAGTCCTCAGCATTTCAGATCTAAAACTTCTCTCTCTTGTTGGTGTAGAAAACCCAGACAAACATAGAACTCAAAGGGAGCTCACAAAGCAAATGATAGAGAATGTGACCATGATAATGGCTCAAAGTCAGACCAAGAGTATAGATCCAGAGTGATCTAATGCAATGAAAGGTGACAAATGAATGAGAAAACCCTTCTATTTATAACAAAATATTGGGTCATTCTAGATCTTGGTGTATGATTAAAATAATATTAACCAAATCTAGATCCACCTTTTATGGAATATTTTATTATATTTGTTGGAGGGAAAAGGTATTTGATTTGGGCCAAATCCCTTTATTTGTAAATAATAAATAAAGAAATGGTTTATTTATTATTTTAAGGAAGTGGTTGAATGATAATTAAATAAATAATAATTTATTTAATTATTTATAAATGATTTAGTCATATTTAACAAGGAATATTATTTAAATAATATTTAAATAATTATTCCTAGAAAATAATAAGATAAATAAAGATTTATCTAATTAATTTCCTTGTTTTGGGTTAAATATAACTTGGAATAATAATTAAATTATTGTTTAATTGATTATTCCATGAGGAAAATCAAACAAATAAAGATTTGTTTAATATTTCCTTTTGGGGTTTCCTATTTGGACCATAAACAACTTAATAAATGTGTTTTATTAAGTTATTTTACATAGCGAAAGAAATTTTACTTAGGGTAAAATTGGTCTTACATGGTGTACTTGGGTCCATTTAATGATAATAGGTTAGATGACCAAAAAATGGTGTAACAATTGTCAATGAATTCCTTCAAGCCATTGTCTTCGAGTACTGCCTCCATCATGTCCTTCCAAGAAATATAGTTTGATTTGCCCTCGAAATAATACTCCAACCTCAAGCCATTGAAAGCCATTTCAATCTTGAATCAGTTGTAGCACCAAGAAAGTCTTTCTGCAAATTCGAATTTTATCTAGTCACAAACTCAGCTCCTACTTAACTTCTGCAATTTCATGTGTTATGATACCATGTAGAAATTATGCAACATGCATGTATATCTTGGATTCAACCGATCTAAAAATGTACTAAATTTAAATATTGAATCGCTTCTACAAATACTTTGCGGAATAAAAAACACAATCGCTAATCACATGAAGTAAAGAAGAATCAAATCACACACAACACAGATAATTTCCCAGGGAAAGCTTGCTACTCAAAACCCCACTATCTTCTAGTGTATATTCAGCATGGATCATGAAACAATTACATACACAACTCTTCTCATAAGAGCCCTACAATACTCAGCTAATTTTCTCACACTGACATGAAAAAACTAACCAATACTTAGCCAATTTACTACCTCCAGAGAGCCTACCTTGCTTGTGCAATCCCTGATGAATGCAATCCCTAAAAAATATGAATTATTGCCTTCGTTGACTATACAAGTATCATGGGAACTCCAATGGGTGTTTTATTGCATGTGTGCAACCCAATAATTCTACAACTGATAGTCAACTTTCCTTTAACCTAGATCTCAACTGGGTCTCCACTAGATCTGACATGCATGCAGCTAATAATAGTAAATCCTCAGTTGCATGTGAGATCACTAATTGTGAATTAATTAATATTTAATTCACTTTATATCTCACTAGTGTACCTTTAGTTACAACTAGCACAACTGAGTTTAACTCACTTAACTGATTTAAACTTATTACAACCTGCATTAACTAATGCACCACTGTGCGACGAACTCTATTACAACTAGAATTACTTTGCATGCCTCACCAAGTACCTCTAACTCAAATCCACTAGATAATTGATTTTATCACTCTCAGTTAAATATTTCAAGTCATCATTAAGAATATATTACATTTTATTTTCCATCTTAATTAAGGGATAACTAAAATAGACTTGCACCTAAAAATAGCAAAGTGGGCCCCACCCTAGTGTAGGTGCTTAATGCACTAGGTGTGGGTGCTGAAATTTTCTTGTTGAATCTCAACACTCCCTCTCAACAAGAAAGGTATTATCCTTCACCCTGATCCTGTCTCTATGGTATTCAAATTTTCTCCTGGTGAGCACCTTCGTCAGAATATCTACATCCTGATCTTTTGTGGGAATGTACCGAAGCAACATTATCCTTCTCTACACACAATCTCTGAGATGATGGTACCAAGTATCTATATGCTTGGACCTATCATGAAACAAAGGATTAATCGAGAGTTTAATGCAACTCTGATTATCACAATGAATCATTTTTTAATCCATTTGATTTCCAAACAAACCAACCAATATCTTTCTTCCAGATAGCCTCACATGCAACTTGAATTGTTCCATGTATTCCGCTTCCGCTAAACTGAGTTCCACATATCGTTTTTTCCTGTTATATCAGGAAAATGTTGTCGATCGTATGCTAAAGATGCCTCCTAATGTGCTCTTTCTTTCTGATGTAATGCTCACCCAATCTGCATCCGTGAAGCCTTGAAGCTTCACTCCCTATGTTCATTTGTACCATAGACCATACTCTGATGTCCCCCTCAAGTATCTCAAGACATGATTCCCCATGTTCCAAAATATCTTGGCAGGCTTAACCATAGAATGACTCAGCTGGTTAATTGCGTACCAAATGTCTAGTCTGGTGTTCACTATATACATCAATGAACAAAATAGCTACCTATAGACAGTAGCATCCACTACCTCTCCAGAAGTAGCATCCTCTTTCCTCTAATTTCTTGGAAGAGGAGTATCCATCGGTTTACATCTCTCCATGTGAAACTTACCCAGTATCTCCATTGCATACTTGCCTTGAGACACAGAAATTTCACCATCCTGCTACCATATTTCCAATCCAAGGAAATAATGAAGGATTCCCATATCCTTCATTTTGAACACCCTTGCAAGATCCTCCTTGCTTGAGTGTATTAGCCACTCATCACCAGTCAAAATTAGATCATAAACATAAAGAAAAATAATCAATAGCTTACCCTCAACCACAATCTGGTACAGGTTTGCATCTGCTTCACTTTTGGTGAAGCCCAATCTAGTGAAATAACTGTCTATCCGAGTGTACCAAGCACGAGGTGCTTGATTCATCCCATACAGTGTTATTTTGAGTCGACACACATGTCAATCACTAGTGAAGATCTAAAAACCTTTAGTCTGCTCTATGTACACCTCTTACTCAATTATACCATTGAGAAATGCAATTTTCACATCCATATGATGAATGTGCCAGCCCATATGCACTGAGAATGCAAGGATGGATCTTATGGAAGAATACCTTGCAACAGGTGCAAAAGTCTCATCATAATATATCCCCTTGATCTATGAGAATCTCTGGGCCACAAATCTGACCTTGTATTTCTCCACACTCCCATAATTAGCTTGCTTTACCTCGTAGATTCATCTCGATCCAACCACTAATTTGTCGACCAGTCTTGGGACTATCTCCCATGCATTTTTCCTTACAATGGAGTCATACTCCTCCACCATTGCATCTACCCAAGTTGGTTGTTGCACTACTTCCTGAAAGGAAGATGGTTCAGTCACAATACATTTTCTCATAAGAGCCATGTATCTCATAAATAACTCAGGAGATTGTCTCTGTCTATGCTGTGAAGTAGGGGCTCTTATATTCTCTATAGCATCATGTCTCAAAATATCAGTGTTCGTGGTGCGCCTTCTGCAATTTCTTATGGATGGCTCTGCATGATTTTTTTCCTCCACTCCATGAACCTCCTCATGTGGTTGATTCACATATTGAGGCTCATCCTTGGGAACCAACAGTTCCTCCTCTGCATGCAAGTCCAGCTCCCTCTCAAGGGACAACCGCATGGATTTATCCTCATCAAATTTTATATCTCATTACACAACATTCATTCTACTATTTTGAAAATACACACGATATTTATGGGGTGTTTCATTGTACCCCACAAAAATCCCGATCTCATCTATTGGTTCTAGCTTATTCCTAGAATCCTTGGTCACATGCACATAAACAGATGAGCATAAAATCTTAAAGTGTGAAACATCAGGTTTATTACCAGTGAAATCCTCTTCAGGTGTACTCATGCCAAGTATCCTATGAGGACAACGGTTTTGCACAAATACTGCAGTGTTGTATGCTTCCGCGCATAGATGCATTGGTAGGCCTTGATCATGCAACATTTCTCTTGCTACACCCATGATCGTTCTATTCTTTATTTCTGTGACCCCATTTTGTTGTGGCTTATGAGGTGCTATCAGTTCTCTTCGAATTCCTTCTTTGATGTAGAAGTTCTTGAATTCATTAGAGATGTATTCTCCACCATTATCGCTCCTTAGAGAATTCACTTCCTTCCCTGACTCTTTCTCCACCAGTGCCTTCAACTCCAATAATTTAGAGAATATATGATCTTTATTCTACATGAAGAAGATCTAGCACTTACGAGAATAGTCATCAACAAATATTACATAGTAATTATGTTTTGTTGTCGAAGCAACAGAGAATGGTCCACACACGTCTGTGTGAAATCTATCAAGGATCCCCGAAGCTTGGTTCTCCTTCTCATGAAAGGTACCCTTTACATATTTTCCCATAGTACATCCCTTGCATGTGTCTAACTATGCAAGTGTACCCCTGGGAAGACCAGTAGAAATATATTTCATGACTTTCAAGGCTCCATGGTGAAGATGGCCCAATATTTTGTGCCATAATTTGCCCTCATCCTGTTTCACCACTTGATCTTCCTTACCCATCATTTTTGTGCAGCCATCTACCTCCATCTTGTAGATATTCTTAACTTGAATCCCTATCCTCTTGGCTTTTCATGTTGTTTTATGTCACAGGAAATCTTTTCCTTCACTAAAAACAACATCATAACCTCTATCCTCCAAAATTGTGACTGAGACTAAATTTTTCTTCAAACCTGGTACATACATTACATATTTTAATTGAAAGGCTTTACTTGACTGCCTCTAGAAGGTAATGGTACCAATATCGGTAGCACTATACCACCCATCGTCACCCATTTCAATATGCATCTGGAGATCCTTATCCTCCAAGTCACTGAAAATTTCCTTGTCTCCCGTCATGTGAAAGGTAGTGCCGCTATCCAAATACCACACAGATCCCAAAGAACTTGACACCATGCATGAAATTAATGAGAATTGAAGCTAAAATTGCGAGGCAAGGGCCTCACCAGCTACAGATCCTCCAGCCTTCTTGTTCTTCTTATTTTGTGGACATCTAGTAGCGAAATTCCCATGCTCGTGACAGTGAAAACAGTTCTCCTTGGACATGTCCTTCTTCTTGCCATTCTTGGACTCACATTTGAAATGGAATTTCTTCCACTTCCCCTTCTTCGCCTTGCAACCAAAGCATAGTCCTTTTCATATTCATTCTTAGATGAATATTCATCTCTGTTGTTCTGTTTGAACTCCACCTGCACCAAATCTTACCACAGTCATTCCCAATATGGCAATTTTTCCCTTCCATTGACAGAGTCTTGATAACTATGCATACTCTTGGGAAGTCCTAGGAGAGCCAAACTCACCAAATCATCATTAGTGACTGTTATACCAATGCTCCCCAGTTCATCCCGACATTGGACAAACTTTTTTACATATTTTGGGATGGGGTCACCCTTCTCCATCTTGATCTTCCTGAGTTTATCTTTGAGCACAAATTTCATATGGTCATTGCTGCTCTGGAATAGATCTGTCAAAGCCTTCTAATTTTCATATGGTGTGTCTTTCCCATGGAGGCTTGAGACAATGTGGTCTCGTACTCCTCCAACATGATCCTCCTCGCCTTTTCCACTTTCTTTTTCCATGCATCAATATTTGCAACATCTGTCACAACGGGTTTAGGAACATCATTGTAAATGAATTCCTTCAAGCCATTGTCTTTGAATACTGCCTCCATCTTGTCCTTCCAAGAAATATAGTTTTAGCTTCCCTTAAGTGCATACTCCAACCTCAAGCCATTGAAAGCCATTTCGATCTTGAATAAGTTGTAGCACCAAGAGTGTCTTTCTGCAAATTCAAATTCTATCCAATCACAAACTCAGCTCCTCCTTCACAATTTTGATTTCCTATGCTCTGATACCATGTATAAATTATACAACATGCATGTATATCTTGGATTCGCTTGATATAACAATGTACTAAGTTAAATACTAAATCACTTCTACAAATATTTTGCGGAATTAAAAACACAATCGCTAATCGCATGAAGTAAAGAAGAATCAAGTCACACACAACACAGATAATTTCCCAAGGAAAGTTTGCTACAAAAAACCCCACTATATTTTATTGTATATTTAGCATGGATAATAAAACAATTAAATACAAAACTCTTCTCACAAGAGCTCTCCAGTGCTCAACTAATTGTTTCACATTGTCATACAAAAATTTACCAACGCTTAGCCAATTTATTGCCTCCAGATAGCATGCCTTGCTTGCGCAATCCCTGATGAATGAAATCCCTAAAAGATAGGAATTATTTCCTTCCTTGACTAGGCAAGTATCATGGGCACTCCAATGGGTTTTTGGTTGCATGTGTGCAACCCAATAATCCTACAACTAATAGTCAACTTCCCTTTCACCTAGATCTCAATTGGGTCTCCACTGGATCTGACATGCATGCAGCTAATATTAGTAAATCCTCAATTGCATGTGAGATCATTGATTGTGAATTAATTAATATTTAACTCACTCGATCTCTATCTAGTGTATCTTTAGTTAAAATTAGCACAACTGAGTTAAATTGATTACAACATGCATTAACTAATGCACCACTGCACTTTTAACTCTATTAAAACTAGAATTATTCTGCATGCCTTACCAACTACCTCTAACTCGAAATATACTAGCTAATTGAGTTTATCACTCTTAGTTAACTAGTTCAAGTCATCATTAAGAATAGATTACAGTTTATTGTCCATCTTAATTAAGGGATAAATTAAATAGACATGCACCCAAAAATAGTACTGTGGGACCCACCATAGTGTAGGTACTTAATGCACTAGGTGTTGGTGCTAAAATTATCTTGTTGAATCTCAACATGTATAAATTATACAAAATGCATGTATATCTTGGATTCCCCCAATCTAACAATGTAATAAAGTTAAATACTAAATCACTTCTACAAATATTTTGCGGAATTAAAAACACAATCGTTAATTGCATGAAGTAAAGAAGAATAAAATAACACACAACACAGATAATTTCCCAGGGAAAGCTTGTTTCTCAAAAGCCCACTATATTCTATTGTATATTCAGCATGGATCATGAAACAATTACAAACAAAAATCTTCTCACAAGATCCCTCTAGTACTCAGCTAATTTTCTCACACTATCATGAACAAAACTGACCAACACATAGCCAATTCTCAGCCCGTGGACAACCTTCCTTGCTTGTGCAATCCCTAATGAATGAAATCCTTAAAAGATAGGAATTTTCCTTGACTGCACAAGGATCATGGGCACTCCAATGGGTGTTTGGTTTCATTTGTGCAACCCAATAATCCTACAACTGATAGTCAACTTCCCTTTCACCTAGATCTCAATTGGGTCTCCACTGGATCTGACATGCATGCAACTAATAATAGTAAATCCTTAGTTGCATGTGAGATCACTAATTGTGAATTAGTAAATATCTAATTCTCTTGATCTATCACTATTGTATCTTCAGTTACAACTAGAACAACTAAGTTTAACTCACTTAACTGAGTTAAATTGATTATAACCTGCATTAACTAATGCACCACTGCACTTTGAACTCTGTTACAACTAGAATTACTCAGCATGCCTCACCAACTACCTCTAACTAGAAATCCAATAGCTAACTGAGTTTATCACTCTCAGTTAACTATTTTAAGTCATCATTGAGAATATATTACAGTTTATTTTCCATCTTAATTAAGGGATAACTAAAATAGACATGCACCCAGAAATAGCACTGTGGGCCCCACCCTAGTGTAGGTGCTTAATGCACTAAGTGTGTGTGCTGAAATTTTCTTTTTGAATCTCAACACTCCCTCTCAACAAGAAAAGGATTATCCTTCACCCCGATCCTATCTCTATACTATTCGAATTTTCTCCTAGTGAGTGCCTTTGTCAGAATATTTTCATCCTGATCTTCTATGGGAATGTACTGAAGCAACAATATCGTTCTCTACACACAATCTCTGAGATGATGGTACCGGATATCTATATGCTTGGACCTATCATGAAACATAGTATTAATCGAGAGTTTAATGCAACTCTCATTATCACAATGAATCACTGTCAGATCCATCTGAGAACCAAACAAACCAACCAAGATCTTTCTCTTCCAGATAGCCTCACATGCAGCTTGACTTGCTGCCATGTATTATGCTTCTGCTAAACTGAGTACCACAGATCGTTGTTTCCTGCTGTACCAGGAAACTATTGTCGATCCTATGCTAAATATCCCTCTTAATGTTCTCTTTCTGTTTGATGGACTACCCACCCAATCTATATCTGTGAAGCCTTGAAGCTTCACTCCCTCTGTCTGTCTATACCATAGACCATACTCTTATGTGCCCCTCGAGTATCTCAATACATGCTTCCCCGCCTTCCAAAAGAGCTTAGTAGGCTTGACCATTGCTTGACTCATCTGGTTAACTGTGTAGCAAATGTTTGGTCTAGTGTTCACTAGATACATCAATGAACCAACTAATTGCCTGTAGACAGTAGCATCCACTACCTCTCCAGAAGTAGCATCCTCTTTACTCCAATTTCCTGGAAGAGAAGTATCATGGGCTTGCAGCTCTCCATGTGAAACTTACCCAATATCTCCTTTGCATACTTTCCTTGAGACACAAAAATTTCACCATCCCGCTGCCATATTTCCAATCCAAGGAAGTAATGAAGGAGTCCCATGTCCTTCATTTCGAACTCCCTTGAAAGATCCTCCTTGCATGAGTGTATCAGCTGCTCATCACCAGTCAAAATTAGATCATCAACATAAAGAAAAATAATCAATAGCTTACCCTCAACCACAATCTAGTACACGTTTACATCTACTTCACTTTTGATGAAGCCCAGTCTGGTGAAGAAAGTTGTCTATCCGAGTGTACCAAGCATGGGGTGCTTGCTTCAGCCCATACAATACTCTTTTGAGTCGACACACATGCAACTCACTATTGAAGATATCAAAACCTTCAAGATTCTCTATGTAAACCTTTTCCTCAATGATCCCATTGAGAAACGTAGTTTTCACATCCATCTAATGAATGTGCCAGCCCATCTACGCTAAGAGTGCAAGGATGGATCTTATGGAAGAGTGCCTTGTAACAGGTCCAAAAGTCTCATCATAATCTAACCCCTTGATATGTGAGAATCCCCAGGCCACAAATATTCTCTTGTATTTCCCCACACTCCCATCAACAGCTTGCTTTACCTTTTAGATCCATCTCGATCCAACCAATGATTTTTCGATCGATCTTGGGACTATCTCCCATGCATTGTTCTTGACAATGGAGTCATACTCCTCCACCATTGCATCAACCCAAGTTGGTTGCTGCACTACTTCCTGAAAGGAAGATGGTTCAGTCACAATAAATTTTCTCTTAAGAGCCATGTATCCAGTAAATCGGTCATGAGGTTGTCTCTATCTATGTTGTGAAGTAGGGGCTCCTACATTCTCTGCAACATCAAGTCTCAATCTATCAGCTTCCATGGTGTGCCTTTTGCCATTTCTGATGGATGGCTCTACATGAGTGTTTTTCTCCACTCCATGAACCTCCTCGTGTGGCTTATCCACATCTTGAGGCTCATCCTTGGGAACCAACAGTTCCTCCTCTGCATGCAATTCCAGCTCCCTCTCAAGGGACAACCGCATGGCTTTCTCCTCATCAAATTTTATATCCCGTCGCACAATAGTCATTTTATTTTTTGGAAAATACACACAATAATTATGGGGTATTTCAGTGTATCCCACAACAATCTCGATCTCAGTTGTCAGTTCCAGCTTCTTCCTGGCATCCTTGGTCACATGCACATAAAAATATGAGCCAAAAATCTTAAAGTGTGAAACATCAGGTTTCTTACCAGTGAAAGCCTCTTCGGGTGTACTCATTCCAAGTATCCTATGAGGACAACGGTTCTGCACAAATACCGCAGTGTTGGATGCTCCCTCCCACAAATTCATCAGTAGGCCTTAATCATGCAACTTTGCTCTTGATGCACCCACGATCATTCTGTTCTTTCTTTCCATGACCCCATTCTGTTGTGGGTTATGATGCGTTATTAGTTCTCTTTGAATGCATTCTTTGCTACAGAAGTTCTTGAATTCATTAGAGATGTACTCTCCACCATTATCACTCCTAAGAGCCTTCACTTTCTTCCCCGACTCTTTCTCCACCAATGCCTTAAACTCCAAGAACTTAGAGAATGTCTTATCTTTCTTTTGCATGAAGAAGATCTAGCACTTACGATAAAATTGATCAACAAATATTACATAGTACTTATGTTTTATTTTCGAAGCATTAGATAATGGTCCACACATGTTTGTGTGAACTCTCTCAAGGATACACGAAGCTCGTTTTTCCTTCTCATGAAAGGTGGCCTTTTCATATTTTCCCATAGTACATCCCTTTCATGTGTCTGATAGTGCAAGTGTACCCCTCGAAAGACTAGTAGAAATCTATTGCATGAATTTCAAGGCTCCATGGTGAAGATGGCCCAATATCCTGTGCCATAATTCGCCCTCATCCCGGCTCACCACTTAATCTGCCTTGCCCATAATTGTTGCATAGCCATATACCTCCAAATTCTAGATATTCTTAACTCGAATCCCTATCCTCTTGGCCTTTCCTGTTGTTTTATGTTGCGGGAAAGGTTTTCCTTCACTAAAAAACAACATAGGTTTTGCAGGAAAGGTTTTCCTTAACTGAGACTAAATTTTTCTTCAAACCTGTCACATTTATTACATCTTTAATTTGAAAGGGTTTACTTGACTACCTCTGGAAGGTAATGGTAGCAATCTCGGTAGCACTATACCTCCCATCCTCACCCATTTCAATATGAATATGGAGATCCTTATCCTCCAATTCACTAAAAGGTTCCTTTTCTCTCCCGTCATGTGAAAGGAAGCGCCACTATCCAAATACCACACAGATCTCAATGCACTTGACACCATGCATGCGATCAATGGGAAGTCAATCTCAAATTATGAGGCAAGAGCCTCACCAGCTGTAGATCCTCCAACCTTCTTGTTCTTCTTATTTTGTGGGAAGTTAGTAGCAAAATTCCCATACTCGTGACAGTGAAAACACTTCACCTTAGACATATCATGCTTCTTGCCATTCTTGGACACGGATTTTGAATGGAATTTCTTCCCCTTCCCCTTCTTAATATTGGCAGCTAAATCAAAATTCTCTTCGTTTTCATTCTTAGATGAAGATCCATCTCTGATGTTCCATCTGAACTCCTCCTGCACCAAATCTGACCATATTCGTTCCCAATCTGGAAATTTTTCCCTTCCATTGATAGAGTCTTGATAACTGTGCCAAATCTTTGGAAGTCCTATGAGAGCCAAACTCACCAAATCATCATCAGCTACTATTATACCAACACTCCCCAATTCATCCTGGCATTGGACAAACTTTTTTAGATATTTTGGTATGGAGTCGCCCTTCTCCATCTTGATCTTCTTGAGTTTATCTTTGAGCGCCAATTTCGTATGGTCGTTGCTGCTCTGGAATAGATCCATAAAATCCTTCCACATTGCATCTGGTGTGGCTTTTCCATGGAGGCTTGAGACAATGTGGTCTCGCACTCCCTCCAATAGGATCCTCCTCGCCTTTGCCACTTTCTTTTGCCATGCATCAAGATTTGCAACTTCTGTCACAACGGGTTTAGGAACATCACTGTCAATGAATTCCTTCAAGTTGTTTTCTTTGAGTATTTCCTCTGTCTTTTCCTTCCAAAAAATATACTTTGAGCTTCCCCTGAGTGCATACTCCAACCTCAAGCCATTGAAAGCCATTTCGATCTTGAATCAGCTTTAGCACCAAGAAATTATTTCTGCAAATTTGAATTCTATCTGGTCACAAATTCAGCTCCTCCTTCACAATTGTGATTTCCTATGCTCTGATACCATGTAGAAATTATACAAAATGCATGTATATCTTGGATTCACCCGATCTAACAATGTACTAAAGTTAAATACGGAATCTCTTCTACAAATATTTTTCGGAATTAAAAACACAATCGCTAATCCAATGAAGTAAAGAAGAATCAAATCACAAACAACGCAGATAATTTCCCGGGGACAGCTTGCTACTCGAAGCCCCACTATATTCTATTATATATTCAGATTGGATCATGAAACAATTACATACAAAACTCTTCTCACAAGAGCCCTCCAGTATTCAGCTAATTGTCTCACACTGTCATGAACAAAACTAACCAACACATAACCAATTCTCAGTTAATGATTTCAAGTCATCATTGAGAATATATTATAGTTTATTTTCCATCTTAATTAAGGGATAACTAAAATAGACATACACCCAAAAATAGCACTGTGGGCCCCATCCTAGTGTAGGTGCTAAATGCCCTAGGCGTGGGTGCTTAATTTCTAGCTAGCTAGTGGATTTCGATTTAGAGGTAGTTTTTGAGGCATGCAGAGTAACTCTAGTTGTAAAAGAGTTCAAAGTACAGTGGTGCATTATTTAATGCAGGTTGTAATTAGTTTAACTCAGTTAAGTGAGTTACACTCAGTTGTGCTAGTTGTAACTGAAGATACACTAGTGAGAGATCAAGTGAATTAAATATTAATTAATTCACAATTAGTGATCTCACATGCAACTGAGGATTTACTATTATTAGCTGCATGCATGTCAGATCCAGTGGAAACCCAGTTGAGATCTAGGTGAAAGGGAAGTTGACTATCAGTTGTAGGATTATTGGGTTGCACACATGCAACCAAACACCCATTGGAGTGCCCATGATAATTTCACAGTCAAGGAAGGAAAGTATTCCTATCTTTTAGGGATTGCATTCATCAAGGATTGCGCAAGCAAGGCATGTTTTCTGGAGGCAATTATTTGGCTAAGTATTGATCAGTTTTTGTATGACAGTGTGAGACAATTAGCTGAGTACTTGAGGGCTCTTGTGAGAAGAGTTTTGTATGTAATTGTTTCATGATCCATGTTGAATATACAATAGAAGATATTTTTGTTTTGAGTAGCAATATTTGCCTGGGAAATTATCTATGTTGTGTGTGATTTGATTCTTCTTTACTTCATGTGATAAGCGATTGTGTTTTTAATTCCATAAAAATATTTGTAGAAGCGAGTTAGTATTTGAATTTAGTACATTGTTAGATTGGGTGAATCCAAGATATACATGCATGTTGTATAATTTATACATGGTATCAAAGCATAGGAAATTGCAGAAGTGAATTAGGAGCTGCTTTTGTGACTGGATAGAACTCAAATTTGCAGAAATACTTTCTTGGTGCTACAGCTGATTCAAGGTTGAAATGGCTTTCGATGGCTTGAGGTTGGAGTATGCAATCAAGGGCAGCTCAAACTCTATTTCTTGGAATGACAGGGTGGAGGCAGTACTCGAAGACAATGGCTTGAGGGAATTCATTGACAATGATGTTCCTAAACCCGTTGTGACAGATGATGCAAATATTGATGCATGGAAAAATAAAGTGGCAAAGGAGAGGAGGATCCTGATGGAGGTAGTACGAGACCACATTGTCTCAAGCCTCCATGAAAATCCCACACCATATGCAATGTGGAAGGCTTTGACAGATCTATTTCAAAGCAGCAACGACCATAGGAAATTGGTGCTTAAAGATAAATTTAGGAAGATCAAGATGGAGAAGGGCGACTCCATACCAAAATATACAACAAATTTTGTACAATTTCGGGATGAACTGGGGAGAAATGGTATAAAAGTCGTCGATTATGATTTGGTGAGTTTGGATCTCCTAAGACTTCCCAAGAGTTGGCATAGTTATCAATAATTTGTCAATGGAAGGGAAAATTTTCCAAAATGGGAACGATTGTGGTCAGATTTGGTGTAGGAGGAGTTCAGATAGAACACCAGGTATGGATCTTCATCTAAGAATGAAGATGAAGAAGATTATGCTTTGGCTTCCAAGGAAAAGAAAGGAAAGGGGAATAAATTCCATTCCAAATCCGAGTCCAAGAATGGAAATAAGCAGGACATGTTCAAGGTGAAGTGATTTCATTGTCACGAGCATGGACATTTTTCTACTAACTGTCCACAAAAGAAGAAGAACAAGAAGGTTGGAGGATCTGCAGGTGGTGAGGCTCTTGCCTCACAATTTGAGCATGAATTCTCATTGATCGCATGCATGGTGTCAAGTGCATTGGGATTTCTGTGGTATTTGGATAGGGTGCTTCCTTTCACATGACTGGAGACAAGGAAATTTTCAATGACTTGGAAGAGAAGGATCTCCATATGCATATTGAAATGGGTGACGACGGGCAGTACAGTGCAACTAAGATTGGTATGATTACCTTCTAGAGGCAGTCAAGTAAACCCTTTCAATTAAAATATGTAATGCATGTACTAGGTCTGAGGAAAAATTTAGTCTCAGTCGCAATGTCGGAGGATAGAGGCTATGATGTTGTTTTTAGTGAAGGAAAAGCTTTCCTGCAACACAAAAAAACAGGACAAGACAAGAGGATAGGTATTCGAGTTAAGAATCTCCACAAGCTGGAGGTAGATGGTTGTGTAGAAATGATGGGCAAGGCATATCAAGTGATGAGCTGGGATGAGGGTGAATTATGGCACAGGAGATTGGGCCATCTTCACCATGGAGCCTTGAAAGTCATGCAACAGATTTCTACTGGTCTTCCCAGGGGTACACTTTCACAGTCAGACACATGAAAGGGATGCACTATTGGAAAATATGTAAAGGCCACCTTACATGAGAAGTAAAACTGAGCTTCGGGGATCCTTGAGAGAGTTCACACAGACGTGTGTCGACCATTCTTTGTTGCTTCGACAACAAAACATAAGTACTATGCAATATTTGTTGATGAATTTTCTCGTAAGTGTTGGATCTTCTTCATGCAGAAGAAAGATCAGAAATTCTCTAAGTTCTTAGAGTTTAAGGTGCTCATGGATAAAGAGTCGGGGAAGCAAGTGAAGGCTTTGAGGAGCGATAATGGTGGTGAATACATCTCTAACGAATTCAAAAACTTCTAGAGAAAAGAAGGAATTCGAAGAGAACTGATAGCGCCTCATAACCCACAACAAAATTGGGTCGCAGAAAGAAAGAACATAACGATCATGGTTTCAGTAAGAGAAATGTTGCATGATCAAGGCCTACCAATGCATTTGTGGGGGGAAGCATGCAACACTGTGGTATTTGTGCAAAATTGCTATCCTCATAGGATACTTGGCATGAGTATACATGAAGAGGATTTCACTGGTAAGAAACCTGATGTTTCACACTTTAAGATTTTTGGCTCATATATTTATGAGCATGTGACCAAGGACGCCAGGAAGAAGTTGGAACCGACAGATGAGATTGGGATTTGTGTGGGGTACACTAAAACACCCATAATTATCGAGTGTATTTTCCAAACAGCAGAATGACTATTGTACGACGAGATATAAAATTTTATGAGGAGAAAGTTGTGTGGTTGTCCCTTGAGAGGGAGATGGTCTTGCATGCAGAGGAGGAATTGTTGGTTCCCAAGGATGAGCCTCAAGATGTGGATCAACCACATGAGGAGATTCATGGAGTGGAGGAAAACACTCATGGAGAGCCATCCATTAGAAATGGCAGAAGGTGCACCATGGAAGCTAATAAATTGAGACTTTATGGTTTTTAAATTTTTGTGGTTATCGTTGATTGTTGCAGAATCCAGATTATCCACAGTATCATAAAACATTCATCGATTTTTCGAATCCCAACGGGGATCCATCATCAGGACGAGAATGAAGAATGAAAGAAGGTCACAAAAATTCAAGGTATAAATAGTGAAGGAATATGATGCTTGAGAGGAGACAACAATAGATAACAATCTTAATTAACTAAATTATTTATTTTAAGCTTAAGAAAATATCTATTGTATCTCCAAAGGTGCAGGATAGATTTAATGCGGGTGAAGGTGGGGATCAGGTTTAAGTCATGGCATTATTTAAGAAATTGGAGGTCTGTGGCCCTTCTTTAAATCTTAATTCAAGTTTTTTCCAGATAAAAAATATCTACCCAAGACTCCCCTTCATGTAGGAGCCCCTACTTCACAGTGTAGACAGAGATAGTCTCCTAACCGATTTACTAGATACATGGATCTTATGAGCAAATGTATTTTGATTGAACCATCTTCCTTTCAGGAATAAGTCCAGCAACCAACTTGGGTTGATGCAATGGTGGAGGAGTATGACTCCATTGTCAATAACAATGCATGGGAGATAGTCCCAAGACTGGTCGATAAATTAGTGGTTGGATCGAGATGGATATACAAGGTAAAGCAAGTTGTTGATGGGAGTGTGGAGAAATAAAAGGCCATATTTGTGGCCTGGGGATTCTCACGGATCGAGGAGATAGATTATGATGAGACTTTTGCACCTGTTGCAAGGTAAACTTCCATAAGATCCATCCTTGCAGTCTCAACATAGATGGGTCGGCACATTCATCAGATGGACGTAAAAATTGTGTTTCTCAATGGGATCATTGAGGAAGATGTGTACATAGAGCAGCTTGAATGTTTTGAGATATTCAACATTGAGTTGCATGTGTGTCAACTCAAAAGAGCATTGTATTGGTTGAAGCAAGCACCACGTGCTTGGTACACTCGGATAGACAGCTATTTCACCGGATTAGGCTTCACCAAAAGTGAAGCAGATGCAAACTTGTACCAGATTGTGGTTGAGGGTAAGATATTGATTGTAAACTCGAATAGACAACTATTTCACCAGATTGGGCTTCACCAAAAGTGAAGCAGATGCAAACTTGTACCAGATTGTGATTGAGGGTAAGCTATTGATTATTGGTATTTATTTTGATGATCTAATTTTGACTGGTGATGAGCAGCTGATACACTCATGCAATGAGGATATTGCAAGGGAGTTCGAAATGAAGGACATGGGACTCCTTCATTTTTTACTTGGATTGGAAATATGGTAGTGAGATGGTGAGCGTTTTGTCTCAAGGAAAGTATGCAAAGGAGATACTGGGTAAGTTTCATATGGAGAGGTACAAACCCATGGATACTCCTCTTCCAGGAAATTGGAGGAAAGAGGATGCTACTTCTGGAGAGGTAGTGGATGCTACTGTCTATAGGAAATTAGTTGGTTTACTGATGTATCTATTGAACACCATACCATACATTTTCTACGTAGTTAACCAGCTGAGTTAAGCTATGGTTAAGCCTACCAAGCTCTTTTGGAAGGCATGGAAGCATGTCTTGAGATACCTTAGGGGCACATCAGAGTATTGTCTATGTTACAGACGGACAGAAGGAGTGAAGCTTCAAGGCTTCATGGATGCAGATTGGGCGGGTAGTCCATTAGACAGAAATATCACATCAGGAGGGATCTTTAGCATAGGATCGACAACAGTTTCCTGGTACAACAAGAAACAATGATCTATGGCACTTAGTTTAGCGAAAGCAGAAAACATGGCAGCAAGTCAAGTTGCATGTGAGGATATTTGGATGAGAAATATCTTAGTTGGTTTGTTTGGTTCTCAGATGGATCCAAAAGTGATTCATTGTGATAATCAGAGTTGCATTAAAATCTTGATTAATCTTATGTTTCATGATTGGTCCAAGCATATAGATATCTAGTACCATCATCTCAGAGATTGTGTGAAGAGAAGGATAATGTTGCTTCAGTACATTCCCACGGAATATCAGGATGCAGATATTCTGAAGAAGGCGCTCACTAGGAGAAAATTAGAATACCATAGAGACAAGATCGGGGTGAAGGATAATCCCTTTCTTGTTGAGAGGGAGTGTTGAGATTCAACAAGAAAATTTCAGCACCCACGCCTAGTTCATTAAGCACCTACACTAGGGTAGGGCCCACAGTGCTATTTTTAGGTGCATGTCTATTTTAGTTATCCCATCATTAAGATGGACAATAAATTGTAATCTATTCTGAATCATGAATTGAAATAGTTAACTGAGAGTGATAAACTCAGTTAGCTAGTGTATTTCGAGTTAGAGGTATTTGGTGAGGCATGCAGAGTAATTATATTTGTAACGAGGTTCGAGACAGTGGTGCATTAGTTAATGTAGGTTGTAATCGATTTAACTCGGTTAAGTGAGTTAAAATCGGTTATTGCTAGTTGTAATTGAATATACACTAGTGAGAGATCAAGTGAATTAAATAGAATTAATTCTGATAGGTGATCTCACATGCAAGCGAGGATTTAATAACAAGCGAGGATACCATTATTAGTTGCATGCATGTCAGATCCAGTGGAGACCCAATTGAGATCTAGGTGAAAGGGAATTTGACTATCATTTGTAGGATTATTGGGTTTCACACATGCAACCAAACACCCATTGGAGTGCCCATGATACTTGCATAGCCAAGGAATGTAATAATTCCTATCTTTTATGGATTTCATTCATCAGGGATTGCGCAAGCAAGGCATGTTGTCTGGAGGCAGTAAATTGGCTAAGTATTGGTCAGTTTTTCTATGACAGTGTGAGACAATTAGCTGATTACTGGAGGGATCTTGTGAGAGGATTTTTGTATGTAATTGTTTCATGATCCATGTTGAATATACAATAGAAGACAATGGGGTTTTGAGCAGAAATATTTCCCTGGTGTTGGTTCTTAAGAGAAATTCTCTTGGCTATGGAAAGGAATCAATGCTTAAGACATTTCTAGAAATATATGTCACAAAATTTAGTTATATCAGGTGGTCTTCATTCAATCCCTTTGGAAATTAATTCTTCAAAACCCTCAATAATCTAATATAATGAAAGATTCTACAATGCCATTAACTGTGAATATCTGAATGAAAAGAAGAATTGTAGAGGAAAATTAAAATGATATGTTGTAACACAGAATATATCACCTAAAATCTCAGAAGGAAATTTATGAAGAAAGAACAGTTGGAGTGAAAGAGCGAATATTAAGGTTATTTAACTCTTACTCACAGATGCAATTAAGAGACCGGCATCTACTTTACTTCCCTTCATTCAAAGAATAAGAACACAAATGATACAGAAAAGAACAAATCACCATCAACAATTGCAGGAAACTTGATTCTTCTTTCATTAATTTCTCAAAAAGGTAAGTACAAAATTGTAGTCTTCCAGAGGTCTAAAATTCAGAACCTTCCTCATTCTTACTCTCTTGCTTAAATACATATAAAAGTAGTTTATAACTGCTTGAACTTCTTGAAACCACTCAAACTACCTAAACTGTCTAAACTACTTATTACATTGCAATTGAGGACATCATTACAACCTCAATATTTTAACAAGAAAGATAAATAAAACTTGGAATATTAATCTATTTACTGGATCTAATTGGTTATTGATATGTTCCCCTAAGGTGTTGATGTGTCACCTGGTGAATCAGTCATCCATGCCCTGCACTTTTTCCATATTTCAAAGTTGGTTTTAGGAGAATTGACAAACTTGTGATACTCCAGTTTGAAAGTATTGATCTTGGTAAAAGTGGGACTTTCCATAAACAAGGTCTTAACCATCCATAATAATTGAAAATTCCTATGAAAGAAATTGACAATTGTGGCTCCTTTTAAGACTTGAAATTTTTCATGAGTATTATAAATATTGCTTTTTTCTCCCACTAATAAAGGCTCATATGAATCCAAATATAGCATATTTCCTTGCAGAGCTCTGGTCCTTTCGTCAGACATGGTGTTGAATTTATCCACAACATGTTTGATCTCTGTCAATTTCTTCTCTGTTGATTTCCTGCAAGCATTTTTCACAATCAAATTATTGATCTCTAAAACACATAATGGTATATCTTTGATTTCATGCTCCTCTAGCTCTTGATTTGTCTCAGAATTGACAAAGTCAATAAACCATTTTTCCCATAGAGCTCTGTTAAGAAACTTATGCTTATCAGCAAGAATATGCTCATGTAAATTTCTGATTATGCCTTTTTCCTCTGACACTATAATCAGTGATTCCAAAATTGTTTTCATTACCTCAATAATTTCATTCCACGCAATATCCTTTGCTTGAATTAAATACATGTTTCCCTTTACTATTTCCTTAAGGCTCTTGATTTCTTCATAAGTTGTCTGGCATTCAGATTTATATTTATTAACTTCTCCCTCTTTGGCATGTATTATCTTCATTCTTGTATCAAGATGACTATGAGTTTTCTTGAGATCAACCTCTGCCATCTTCAGTTATGTGCTCAATTGGGAAAATCTAGTTTTTGTATTATCATTTCCAGATGACAAAACTATGGTGCAAGTATGTGATTCAATCTAACCCTGCAAATTAACCATTGTCTCCTTTAATCTAGAAATTTCCTCCTCTTTCTGCAACAGCTGTTGTAAAATACTTGCCTTCTCATTTTCTACCTCTGTCACCTCTCCTGCCATTAGATGCTCTCTAGTAGGTAACTTCAGCTTTTACTTCAACATATTAATTTCTTATTCTGCACTTTGTAATATTTTTGTACAAGTGATCTATCATTGGGATCTGCTCCAATTTTTACAATTATATTCCTCAATTCTTCATTTTGAGTTGAAAGAGCCCTAGAATTAGCCTTCTCTTAATTTAGCTGCTTATCACATTTCCCAACATATTCTCAACCTTATAAGCAGCTACACTAGTTTTAGTTAAGTCATTAACAATCAATTGACCAGTTTGCATGTGTAAATTAACTTTATCAAGTAAAGGTATCTTTTTAGTATCAACAGTTAGATTTACAGTTTTAAAATTTTTGGATGACCCTACTATCATTTCAAATGGGTGAGAGAAATCAATTTTCAATTGATCCCTTTCTAAATCCATAGCAATCAACAATCTAGTTTGATCAGGAGTAATCTGATACTCATCTTGAGCCTCCATACTTGCTCTGATCTTCTAGTTATTTTCTGCAATTTGGGCAAAGAACTATGATCAAAGGTACCTGATCATGAATAGCTTCATGTCTTGATGGTGAAGTTGGCGCATTTTGAGTATATCCTAATTGAATTAAGAAACCAGGTTGTGTGTTTGGTATCTCTTCGGTTAACTTCGCTCTTTTTTCAGCTCTCGGTTCTTCATCCTCAGAATCAACATATTTTTCTTTGCTTCTTTTACAATTACTTTTAGAGATGATTGGAGTCTGAATGCTAGTGCTACCAGAGCCTGTAAAACCTTTGTTAGCTAGCTTCTCAATCTCAAGCTTACTATCATGAAAAAAAGAAGAATAACCATTTTCAAATCTCTTGTTATAAATCACCTTGTGTGGATCAGAAGCCCATTTCTCACCTAATAACAAATGCATGCTTTCTAAGATCTGGTTTTCCTCATTTGCTACTTGTCTCATATTCAATATGAATGTTCCAACAGTCATAGGAAACTTAAATAGATGGCCTTTCTTCATTGGAACAAAATGTATCTTATCTACATTCAGGATCTGTCTAATAAACTCCATGGAAAACATTCTCATGGAACAAATATGTGTAATATATAAGGCTCAATCCCAGCTCCATACAACCTAATTTCTGAATAATCATCATACACAAACCAATCTCCAAATTTACAATTAACACTAAGTTGAAGAAACTCCTGGGCCTTTGGCAGAAAACATGGAGGAGTGATCCATTCAAAATCTTATAGGCAATTGGCATGAAATGAGCAGCAATATCAAACAACCCTCCCTCATTAGGTTCATTTCTTATTACATCTGTCCAAAACACCATTCATTGTCTTTTCTTATTTGAATCAACAATGTTCAACCCCAAATGTATAAATTCTTCTACATTTTGATACAAGAATAAATAAGTAATCAGTGAGGGAAACCTGAAAGACCAGTGAGTGGCATGCTCATAAGTTGAGCATTAATATTCTCTTTCCAGTATGAAGGAATATCTAACACCACATTGGGGTTCATCATTAAAGCAAATAACCCAAGCACCGACCTGTCAATTTGAGCAACATCCTCCTTCTGAAGTATCTTCGATAAAAATTGCAGTATTGGCTTGAATTTCGCATCAAAAATGTCCAAGGGAAACTCTTTATCATCTAGCGAAAAACATCCTGCTTCCAACTTTAGAAAGAAAACCACCTGTATAAAATCCTGCCCTGCAAAACTATCATATAGTGCCACCAATGATTCTTTAGTAAAATTGACATAAGACTCTGACTCGGGATAACATAGGGCTTGATGGATTAACAAAGATGTGACTTGAAGTAAATTTTCTCCCAAATTATTCATCACAAATCACTTACTAGGGTACAATGAAGATACTTGCCAATGTACGAATTCCAAAAAATGACGAGTTTTTAGGATACATTCCAACATAACACCAGACTTGACCATGGCTAAGTAGATGGGAGAATTATTTTCATTGAGTAAGACTTGTTGATAAAAAGGTAATTTCTCAACTATACACAGGTTATCCTTGACATCTTGTTCAGTATCCATAAGCGGGATGTGGCTAGAAGACCCAGAGAGGGACGACTATTTAGCCATGGATTTACTCAGGGTGGCGACTGTACAAACAAGGAAGTGAGAAGTTGAATGACTTAGACGACTCTTGGATAATTGAGACTGAAAACCAACAAGAGGAAAAGAAAAACTTCAACACATTTTATAGATGGCGTGGGATTTTGGAAATGAATGTGAATTCAATGCGTGACTTGACAGATAACGGACATATGATGTAACATACAAGCTATCTTATTAGCTGGCGACATTAATTTCTTGCATCATGAGTTTCCTACGTCACTGCGAGAGCGCTATGGAGTACGACAGACTCATCGGAGGTCTGCCCCTACAATGATCGTGAACCATTGATCTTGGTCAGCGAGCTTTCAACTTGTTCTACTGCAGAGGCACCCTCGGTGTTATCCTATGGGCTATTTGTGCCCGCGGGTTTCCACTGATCCAAATTAACATTAATTCTTTTAAATCTCACTCGATGAATTACATGGGTGTTAATCCAATGGTTGGACCCACCTTCACATTTCTGCACGATATGTTAATTCACCAACATATAAAACAAAAATTATTTTTCGGCATATAGAAAGTTTACATTTTTCCTTTTCTAATATATATGTTTTTTTGTATTTTGAAAAATATTTCAAAAGTAAATTCAAATGAGCCACAACACCCGGGAAATTATCTGTGTTATGTGTGATTTGATTCTTCTTTACTTCATGTGAATAGCGATTGTGTTTTTAATTCCGAAAAAGATTTGTAGAAGCGATTCAGTATTTAACTTTAGTACATTGTTAGATTGGATGAATCCAAGATATACATGCATGTATTATAATTTATACAATTGCTACTACAACAATTGTAACTAAGAAGCATCCAAAATATTGAATCAAATGTCTCTATGTTGTACTGTCTCTTGAGTCTCTGACTACTACTAGCCTCTACAATTGTCGGTCAAGATCTGACTTCATCAACTGACACTGATCCTTTTGCTACTAAATATTGTGGGCCCTTGTAACAAGGGTAATTATCCATGAGAAGAGTATATTGAAATTTTTACTGCTCTCCTATGGACCCTGCCCAAAATTTGCAACTATGGTATTAAGGCTCTACATCGCCCCACCTCACTCCTAAAGGTATAATTGCATGCATAGCGAAATCTACCTCTAGCTTGTAGATATTTTTAACTCTAACACCAACATGTTTTAATTGTATTGTAACAACATGCTTTATTTAAGCTTTCCCATTACTGAACACCACATCATATCCTTTTTCCTCAAGTACAACTATAAAAACTAGATTTTCTTCAAGCCAAGCACATACATTACATTCTTTAGGTAAATATGGGATCTTGACTCCCTCTTAATGGTAACAATGTCAATCTCGTTGGTACTATATCTCCCATCATCTCCAACTCTATGGGTAATTGTAGGTCCTTCTCCTCTAGGTTGTTGAAGAACTCTTTATTTATTTTCATATGATATGAAGCACCAGAGTCTAGGTACTACTCTCTTCCTCTTATTTTTCTTGCCATGCAAGCAATGAGGGTGAAATCCAACTCGAATTGTGATGTGAGAGAGTTTTATCTTAAGAAACAATCCCTTAGTTGTGGTAACGAATTAGTGCTCAAGACATTTATATATATATGTCAGAGAAATATTATATCAAACAGTATTTGTTTAATCACCTTCAGAGATTTATTATTAAACCCTCGAGAATCAGATGCAGTAAATGCTTCACAATGCTATTATCTGTTGATATTAAATGGAATGATAAGAAGAACATGAAGGAAGGAATCCCAAACTGATATGTTGATAAACATAATCTATCACTTTAAACTTCAGAAGAATTTTAAGACAGAGAAATAGTTAAAATGAAGGAGCACCCATTAAGGATTTTAACTCTTATTCACATGTGTAAAAAGAGACTTGCAGCTTCATTACTTCATTTTATTCACAGAAGGAAAATACAGAATGGAAACTGGAAAAAATATCAATAACAACAAATGCAAGAATCTTGATCTTCATTCATCTATCATCAGAAAATTGAGTGCAAAATTTGCTGTAGTCTGAAGGCCCAAAACTCAGAACCTTTTCCTCTCACTTATTTTTCTTTAAATACAATGTAAAGTAGTTTTTAACTGCTAAAACTACTCCTAACTGCTCAAACTACTTGAAAATTCTTAAACCACCTATTACATATCATCGAAATGTCTTATTACAATTACATTCTCTATAAAGAGATAAAATAAAAATTAAATCCTAATCTATTTGCTGAATATGGACTGGTCCCGCTGCTGTTGTATCTTCTTGATTTGCTGACTTGTCTTTTGAAGTTGAAGGATCTTTTGGCAGAACAGTCATCTAGGCTCTGCATTTCTTCCACACTTCAATGTTTGTCTTAGGTGAATGAATTAGCCTGTGATACTCCAATATAAAGGCAATGATTCTATTGAATGATGGCCTCTCTGTAAATAAAGTCTTCACTAACCCTAATAAAGGCCCCAGCATGATGGCAATCCTGCCTTGGCTCTTTTGTCATACAAATTGTCAAATTTTCTTACTGCTTCCTTAATCTCTATCAACTTTCTCTCTGTGGACTTCCTGCAATCATTTAAAACAATCAACTTGTTAATTTTTACAGCATATAAAATTATGTCTTTAATCTCATTCTCCTTCAACTCTTAATCAGTCTTGGAATCAATGAAATTGATCAGGAGATCAAGTCTCTTGTAGAAAAATGCTCAAAAATTAAGTTGCTCATAATTGGTCCGAACTAGATCGACTGGAAAGATCTCGAAAAAACGATCCTGTAGACATGAACAGCACTGAAAACCGACTCCGTATGAGAAAGTTATTTAGCTTTGAAGTTTGCCAATTTCAGTTAAAAAATGGTCCAAATTTGACTTTAGAAAAAAATATTTTTATTAAAAAAAAGAATATTCCATAGAATATTCTGGGAATATTTCGTGGAATATTCCACATAATATTTTGTGAAATATTCTAGTGGCAGCCAATGAAAGGGCGCCACGTGGCCAGCCCGGAGGTCGCCACGTGGCCCCAAGGTCAAATGGAAATGGCGTTTAAAATTTGTTTATGCACACGGCAGGATTCGAACCAAGTTTGGGTGGACACAAACGCAACGGACCGACCATTGGGCCATGGTGCTGCTTGTTTGAATATTGGCGCCGATATATATATATATATATTTAAGGTTTGCATTGAATTGGGTAGGGCCCAAAAGGGAGCAAGCCCCTAAAGGCTAGCCCCCTCCACATAGAACCCACAGCCTGGAACCACAACAAATTTCAAACGGGCATGCAACAGACGTGGTCACAAGAGTTTTGGCACCATATTATAATATATGGTTTTATATTAATGTTTCATCGCATATAACTCTAAGTTATTTAATGTAATGCGATCGGTGCGGTCACGTGGGCTATTCGTTAGCCCCCCCCCCCCCCCCCCGACTGGCGGTCAATTCGGCGGACCCCCCCAAATTCAGCGCCTAACTCCAGATTTTTCGGTGCTATCTGGCAGTTAGCCAGACTTAGCTAGAGTTTTTCTAGGTGACACTGGGCAAACTTCAGTTAGCCATAACTTTGGCTAGGGAAGTCCATTTGGGACGATTTTTTTTTTTTTTTTGGGGTATTGAAGCATTCTGGAGCTGTTGGGATAGGTTGTAGAGCCATCAAGGCACTCTATCAGTGATTTTACCAGTGATTTTGGTTGTGGAGCCATCGGGGCCTAATGAAAGATTAGTTGTGTTGGACTATACTCATCCAATGGAGGTGAATGAATAGTCGATTTATACTGATTTCAGCCTTCTGTTTCTAAATTTGTAGCTTATTTTTCCTTTTGAGGCTTTCTACACAGTGTAATTCACATTTTGAGCATTAATGAAAAAGGGAAAAGCCTAATTAGAGGCTTTTGGACCCAGTAGAGGTAGCCCAAGAGAGGGGTGAACTGCTTAAACAAATGCTTACTGTTATGCTATGCATTTTTGCTGTTATATTTCAGATTCTGCTACATTAAATAGTAAATTTTCATAAGTACACTTTTCCCAAGCAGCATTATACAGTGAACAAAACTCATTATTTCAACTTCAAACCACATTACTTCATTTGCAGAATACTTAAACTTGCTTATTCACACATAAAATTTGGATTAATGAATACTTTGCACCTAAACAAATACTTTCATTGATCGGATCTACTTCAGTGTTTACATTTTATTTCTTTAAGCAGAGTCAGTTTGTGGGCCAGGAGCTTCTGGTTTCATCCTTTCTAGTAAAGGTGAAATAACTAGTAAAAGCCCCCTACTGTCAATCTCTGTATGAGAAATACTTTGTTCTCACAATTTTAGATCAGATTGGTATCAAAGCTCTAGGTTTTGCTTAAGATTTTGTGAAATTTGTGCAAGAAGATTGTGTTATTCTGCAAAATTTGATGCTTGCTAGGCTGAAATTGAAAAGAGGGGAAGGTCAATTGGTTAGAGAACAAGTTAATCCTCAACCAAGGAGGGCTAGAGTGCCATTATATCCACCTTCCATTTCATCCTCATTAGCCTTAGAATCAGCCACAAACATGTCTTCCAGAGAAGGAGAAGTACATGAGGAAATGGATCCTAAGGAAGAAGAAAGAGTCTTTAGAAAAGCTTTCTTGGACATGACTGAGATGGTTAGGATCCTATACCAGGAGAGAAATGATAGGATTGCTGGAGAAGGGTCTAGAAACCAAAAAGAAGAAGGAGATTCTTCAGGAGGGAAGAAAGACAAAGATGAGTCTAAGAAAGGGAATGGAGGAAATGGTGATCCACCATCTCCATCGTCATCCTCTTCCTCCACATCATCCTCTTCAACTTCTGTTAATCAGTCACACAAAACAAAAACATCTCTTAAAAATACTTTGTTAAAGCTTGATGTAAATTTTGAGTTGCCGATGTTTAATGGTGATGTGAATGCAGAAAAATTGGATAACTGGATTAAACAGCTGGAAGTCTATCTAAGGATTCATAATTTGCATGATGATGAAACAAAAATCCAATTAGCCTCTTTGAGAATGGATGGAGCAGCTTTGGTTTGGTGGGAAGCCAAGACCAGAGAGGAAATTAAAAAGCATGGTAAGATAACTCTAACTTGGAATGATTTTATTACAGCTATTAAGAAACAGTTTTATCCTCTTGCTCATATTCAGAAAGAAATCATGAATTGGAAAAATTTTAGGCAACTTAAGGGTCAAAATGTGCAAGATTATACCCAAGACTTTAGAAGGAGAGCACTTCTACTTGGAGTAGACTTACAAAGTCAAGACACCTTGTTGAAATACATAGGAGGTTTGCACAATTACCTACAACATACTATTCTAATGTTCAATCCTACCAGCTTAGATGAAGTCTGTGTGCAGGCTACACATTTAGAAGCTAGAGGAAAGAATACTTTTGATGAGGATAGTAATTTCAAAAACAAAGGAAAGAAGAGAGTTGCAAATTCAAGAAAAGAAAAAGGAAATTTATTTTGCAAGAACTGTTCAAAGACAAGTCATGATGAAGATCATTGTTGGAAGCTTCATCCTGAACTGAAACCAGAAAAATATAAGAACAAAAACAAGACCAAAGAAAAGGAGAAAACTGTAGCAACAGTTGAGCAAGACTTAGGGTCAGACTCAAGAGATGAGACAAAAAGCATAGCCATGGTTTTAAAGAACATTAAGGGGAAAGAAGTGGTGCAAGACACAACTCCCAGTTCTAGCTCTTTGAATTGTCACAAAGATACTCATGACGAAAAGAGGAGGATAGAGCTTTTCCATGTGAGGGTAATTTCAAAACATACCAAAATTGACACACTATTTGACAGTGGGTCACAAGCGAATCTTATATCTGAAGACTTGGTCAAGCAGCTTAAACTTGAGACCATTCCACATCCAAAACCTTATCCACTTGGATGGATATGTAAGGATGCCAATTTTCAAGTTTCAAGGAAGTGCATATTGTGCTTTGCAATAACTGCACACTTTATTGACACAGTTGAACTTGATGTGGTGCCGCTTGATATCTCAGGTATTGTTTTGGGAAGTCCTTACTTATTTGACAGGAAGGCTATCTTTCATCGCCATGAAAACAAGTATCACTAGTTCAAATATGGTAAAGAGTACATTGTGAGAGCTCACAAGAAGAAGCTAGAATCTTATTTACTCCATGCAAGTCAATTGAAAAGACTGGTTAATGCAAGTCAAAGTCTAACTTTGTTGATGTTGAAACGACCAGATTTTGAGCATTCGCCTTTTTATGATGTTGCTAATGATTTGTCTCAGTTTGATAACAGTTTGTCTTTGAAAGAAGATGATGTTATGTTGCACAAATTACCTTTTGGGTCAGCCAATGCAGTGAATTAAGTGTCAAAGCAAAGCAGTGCAAGCAATAAGGACACACAATTCAGCATGGGAAAAAGTTGGTTTCAGAATGGTAGAATTCGCCATGTGAACAGTTTGCAAGGTGACAGTTATTTTAAGTCTTCTAGGAAGTTTTATCAATGTAGAAAAATTTTGTTTTCTGCATATTACAATTTCTGTTCTGCAAATTTTAATCATTTGCATCATGACTCCGTCAATCTTAGCAATGGTCGATCAGTTGATTCCAGAGACAGATTATCATTTTCTCAAAAGCTTCATTTAATGAAATTGGGTAGATTTCAGTTATTCAAGGGTGGAAGAGTGGAGAATCAGTCTCCACATCATCATTTTCACTAATCAGAGAGCTTTTTGGGTCCAAAAGCTTCCCATTTGAGAGGTGTGATCAAGAGATCAAGTCTCTTGTAGAAAAATGCTCAAAAATGAAGTTTCTTAGAATTGGTCCAAACTAGATATACTAGAAAGAGCTCAGAAAAATGATCCTGTAGACGCAAACGGCACTGAAAACCGACTCCGTATGAGAAAGTTATTCAGCTTTTAAGTTTGCCAATTTCAGTTAAAAAATGGTTCAAATTTGACTTTAGAAAATAATATTTTTATTAAAAAAAGAATATTCTGGGAATATTATGTGGAATATTCCACATAATATTCTATGGAATATTCCAGTGGCAGCCAATGAAAGGGCGCCATGTGGCCAGCCCGGAGGCCACCAGGTGGCCCCAAGGTCAAATGGAAATGCTGTTTAAAATTTGTTTATGCACGCGGCAGGATTCGAACTGAGGTCGGGTGGACAAAAACGCAACGGAACGGCCGTTGGGCCATGGTACTTCTTGTTTGAATATTGGCGCCGATATATATATTTAAGGTTTGCATTGAATTGGGCGAGGCCCAAAAGGGGTCCAGCCCCTTCCGCATAGAACCCACAGCCCAGAACCACGGCAAATTTCAAACGGGCGCGCAACGGACGTGGTCACAAGAGTTTCGGCACCATATTATAATATATGGTTTTATATTAATGTTTCATCGCATACAACTCTAAGTTATTTAATGTAATGCGATCGGTGCAGTCACGTGGGCTATTCGTTAGCCGCGCCGCCCCCCCCCCCCAACGACTGGCGGTCAATTCGGCGGACCCCCCCAAATTCAGCGCCTAACTCTAGATTTGTCGTTGCTATCTAGCAGTTAGCCAGACTTAGCTAGAGTTTTTCTAGGTGACACTGGGCAAACTTTAGTTAGCCATGACTTTGGCTAGGGAAGTCCATTTGGGACGAAATTTTTTTTGATTTTGGGGTATTGAAGCATTCTGGAGCTTTTGGGATAGGTTGCAGAGCCATCAGGGCACTCTATTAGTGATTTTACCAGCGATTTTGGTTGTGGAGCCACTAGGGCCTAATGAAAGATCAGCTGTGTTGGACTATACTCATCCAATGGAGGTGAATGAATAGTTGATTTATACTGATTTCAGCCTTCTGTTTCTGAATTTGCAGCTTATTTTTCCTTTTGAGGCTTTCTACACAGTGTAATTCACATTTTGAGCATTAATGAAAAAGGGAAAAGCCTAATTAGAGGCTTTTGGACCCAACAGAGGTAGCCCAAGAGAGGGGTGAACTGCTTAAACAAATGCTTACTGTTATGCTGTGCATTTTTGCTGTTACATTTCAGATTCTGCTACATTAAACAGTAACTTTTCATAAGTACACTTTTCCCAAGCAGCATTATACAGTGAAAAAAACTCATTAGTTCAACTTCAAACCACATTACTTCATTTGCAGAATACTTAAACTTGCTTATTCACACATAAAATTTGGATTAATGAATACTTTGCACCTAAACAAATACTTTCTTTGATCGGATCTACTTCAGTGTTTACATTTTATTTCTTTAGGTAGAGTCAGTTTGTGGGCCAGGAGCTTCTGGTTTCATCCTTTCTAGTAAAGGTGAAATAACCAGTAAAAGCCCCCTACTGTCAATCTCTGTATGAGAAATACTTTGTTCTCACAATTTCAGATCAGAAATCAATAAATTTCCTTGCCCAAGTAACTCTGTTAATTGTCTTCTTCTTGTCTGCCATGACTCGTTCCTCGAAATCTCTGTTAATACTTCTTTCTTATAATATAAGTCAGGAAACCCCAAATTGCTTTCATCTCTTCAATGATATCATTCCAGATGATGTCCTTAGCCTGTATTAGGGATATATTTCCCTTCAATTTTTCCTTTATATTTTTAATCTCAGCATTAGCAGTTTGGAAATCTGTTCTGTATTTATTGATTTCCCCCTCATTGGCTTGTATTATCTTTGTTACTGACTCCAAATCAGCTTGTTCCCTTTTGAGATCTCTCTCTGCCATCTTCAATTCAGTATTCAATTGGGATATCTATGCTGTTGGATCTTCATTTCCAAATGGTAAAATGAAATTACATGAATGATAATCAATGTGATTCTGTAACGACAATGCAGTTTGTTTCAACTTAGTAATTTCCACTTCTTTCTGCAAGAGTTGCTGAAGAAGGTTCTCTTTCTCACTTTCCACTTCTGCCACCTCTGCTACCATAGAATGCTCTCCTGTAGGTAACTTCAAATTTTTCTTCAGCACGGAAATCTTTGATTCTGCACTTTGTAGCAACTTCTACATAGCAGACCTGTCATTTGGATCTACTCCAATATTCACAATGATCTTCTTGAGTTATTCATTTTGTGTAGTTAAGGCCCTGGAATTGGCTTTTTATAACTTCAGTTGCTTGATAACCTTCCCTAGCATGTTCTCAGCCTTAAGAGCCATTGCATTAGTTTTGGTCAAATCATTCACTATTAGATGACTTATATGCATATGTAGATTTACTTTATCAAACAAAGGAATTTTCTTTACATCCACAGTTATATTTACAGTATTGAAATTATTGGATGACCTTATAGTAATATCAGAGAGATGATAAAGAGAAATCTTAAATTGATCTTTTTCAAGATCCATAGCGGTCAGAAATCTTGCTTGATCTGGAGTTACTTGATACTCAACCTGTGCCTCCATGCTAGCCTTCATCTTTTGATTTATTTCAGAAATCTAGGCAAATACTTGTTTAATCAAGGGCACTTGCTCCTAAGCATCTTCTTGTCTTCTTGGCGAGGCTGGGACATTTTTCTCATCTCCAAATTGTAGTGAGAAACCAGGTTGAGCACTTGCTAAGTCTTCATTGAGGTTTTTTCTCTTTTCAGTGCTCTGCTCTTCATCTTCTGAATCAATCACTCCTTCTTTACTCCTCTTGTTAGATTTTTCATATATGACAGGAGTTTGTATATTTGAGCCAACAGAACCTACAAAATCCTTATTTTCTAATTTCTCTATATCAGGTCTGCTTTCATGAACAAATGTTGAATAGCCATTTTCAATTCTCCTATTTGAAATCACTTTATGGGGTTCATAAGCCCACTTTTCTCCTAACAGAAAATGCATTCCATCTAACATCATAGTGACTTCATCAACTTCCTGTCTCATGTTGACTATAAAAGTACCCACAAACATTGCTAGCTTAAACATATGACCTTTTTTCATAGGAAAAAATGTATTTGGTCAACATTTAAACTTTGCCTAATGAAATCCAAAGCAAATAATCTCATAGACACAAATACAGGAAGCCTATATGGTTCTACACCAGCCCCATAAATTCTAATTTCAGAATAATCTTCAAAAACATACCAATCACCAAACTTATAATTTGTCCCCAGCTGCAAGAATTCTTGAGCCTTTGGCGGGAAGCAAGGGGGAGAAACCCCATTTAGAATTCTATATGTAGTAGACATAAAATGATTTGCAAAATCAAACAGACCCTCCTCATTCTGTTCTTTTCTTACTATGTCAGTCCAAAAAACTATTGACTTCCTCTTTTTATTTATATCCATGATATTTAACCCCGGACGCAAGAATTCTTCTACATTTTGAAATAAAAAGAGGTAAATAATATGAGAGGGGAACTTGAATGACCCAGTCAGTGATAAGTTCATGAGCTGAGTATTGATAACTTCTTGCCAATATGAGGGAATATCCAACACTACCCCTGGCTTCATCATCAAAGAAAACATTCCCAGAACTGATTTTTCAATTGAGTTGTCATCTTCTTTTCCCAATATCTTTGAAATGCAATTCAGAACCAGTCGGAATTCTACGTCAAAAACTTCCATGGAGAATTATTTGTTGTCAAGAACAAACTGCTTCGTATCTGGCTTCAGAAAAAATACAAATTGATTAAACTCTTGACCTGCAAGACTGTCATAATGTGCTATCAATGAATCATCAGTGAATTGGACATAGGATTCTAACTCAGGGTAACACAGAGCTTGACGAATTAATAGGGTTGAGACTTGCAAGAGATTTTCTCCTTGACAATTCATCACAAAACACTTGTCAGGGTACATGACAGACACTAGCCAATACACAAACTCAGGAAAGAGGTGCATTCTTGGAATGCATTCAGACAATACACCTATTTTGACCATGGCGGAGAAAATTGGAGAGGCTTTGTCATTTATAAAAACCTGATAATAGAATGGTAGGTGTTCTAAAGAACAGACATTACCTTGGATATCCCTCTCAGTGTCCATGAGAGGAATATGACTAGATGAGCCGGAAAGAGACGAACGCTTGGCCATAATTTTGCTCGAGGTGGCGAACAATGACAAGGGTGGCAGACAACAATGGAAGACACAGGCGCAAGCAAACTGAAAAGTGCAAAAGAACAAAAATAATCTTGAGAAAATAGGAATCAATTTTAAATAGGTGGCAGGGGCTTGTGAATTAAATGTTGAGTTGACGAGCCAAAAGACCGTTAAACGGTACCATGACGTGGCGGATAGTTGTCGTCAACCAGTAGCTTATGTCACTATGGAGGCCTCAAATGTACGATGAGCTCATCGGGATCATGCCCCTGTAGTTAATCATGGCCGCAGATCTTGATCTGCCCTGGAGTCAAAGAGGTTAACCCGTGTGTTGAATGCGCCCGCGAGTTGTTGCTTTAATCTTTTGCCGATCAAATATTTGTATCCCACTTGTGAAGATGCTTGTTTATTAAGTGAGCGCTCAGAACCACCTCTTTAAAGCTCTGAACTTTGAACTTATAAAACTATTACATCTTTATGCTCAAGTATAACAAACATGTACTTGAACACATGTTTTATATTTTTCTATTTTTTGTATTTTTGAAAAATTAAAACAAAGGATATTGCAAATGAGCCACAACATCTAGCTCCACCTTGGGATAGTTTTTTTTGCCACTAAACACTTAGAACTGCATATTAGTGCCTTCACTTTGGGCATGGATTCAAATGTTGTTTGATGAAATATGAACAATGAACAAACCGAATATGTACAATGGTGAACCATAAAATCTCAATGCTGGAAATAATGTTTAGATACTGCCCATTCATAGGCAGATCCACAGTTTCTCTGTCAAGATTCTCTAGCATGAATGTGTTATTTGATCTAGCCTCAACAATCTTATATGAACCATACCAGAGTGGATCAAACTTACCATGTTTTCCCTTCTCTTTTCTTCTAGTATCCCACCTTAACACCAAATCTCCAATTTGAAAAATAATCTCTTTTGCTTTTCTATCAAAAATAGACTTCATATTTTCTTGGTAGGTGATCAAATTTTCTCTGACTTTGTTCCTACTCTCACTTGATTCTATAACCTTGTTCAGCCTTCTCACCAATGCATTAGGTTCTTCTTGCGCTTCTTGAAGAAAATAAATCACTGGTCTAGCCAATTGAGTAGGAAATAAAGCTTGAGTACCATAAACCAGTTCATAAGGGGACTTACCTGTAGAGCTTCTAGTAGTCACTCTTACTACCCAAAGAGAAAATGTCAATTTTGAATCCCAATTTTTTTGATTTTCATGAATTTTCTTCTTCAAGATTTTAACCAATGTCTTGTTAGAAGATTCAGCTAGCCCAATCCCTTTAGGATGATATGTTGTAGAATGAGACAGAATGACATTATATTTTTGACAAAAATTAATAAATCTGAATGAATTGAATACCTGGGCATTGTCAGTTACAATCTTGATTGGACACCCAAACCTGCTGAAGATGTTTTCTTCCAGAAACTTCATTACTACCTGATCATTTTCCTTTCTAGGAGGTACTGCCTCCACCCACTTTGTGAAATAATTAGTGGAAGTCAGGATCCATTTGAACTGCCCACTTGATGGTGGATTGATTTCCCTGATAAAATATAATCCCCATTGTCTAAAGGGTTCTTCAATAAACACAAGGAGAAGAGGTAGAGGAGCTAAATTTTTCTTCTTTGCAAATAATTGACATTTCTAGCAGCTTCTAACCAGTCTGTATACATCAGCAAATAAGGAGGGCCAATAAAAACCTTATTTGAGTATCTTATGAGCAGTAACGTTCCAGCTATAGTGGCCTCCGCATAGATTCTCATGATATTCTTTTATGACATCCATTGATTCACTTTCTGTTAAACATAACAACAAAATTCCTACATGATCCTTCCAATATAACTTAGCATCAATTATAACATATGGCTGAGATTTGAGTTTAAGAGCTTTGTACTTTGTTCTATTTATTGAGGGTGGGCAAGAGAAAAAACACAAGTAATGGACAATATCCTTATACCAATCAGAGCAGAGAAATTTGTATTTAATTGTTGTCTTTGTGCTGCTTTGACTCCTCTCATCAACATCTTCCTCCAAGGGTGCCAGCAAATTAATTCCTAAAGCTTGAAAATTTGACTATGTCAGCAACTTTTCCAAGCCATGTCCCTTCGCCAATTTTGTGGGCATGATATCTAAGTCATATTCTTGGATTTTAGCTATATTACATTTTCCTCTTTTGCCTTCAACGTCACTTTGAACTAATACATCCTTTACAGCTGAGTTAGCAACATAGGCAATTATTTGAGACTGCAACACATAAGTTCTGAAGGCTTTTAATGCTTTGACTAAGGCATATACCTATTTTTCCAAGATGTTATATTTGAGTTTAGCATCCCTGAGAACTTTACTGAAAAAATTCCATAGTTTGTTCTTTTCCCTCTTCATTCTTCTGCAGCAACACAACAACAATAGTAGAAGGTGAGGCAAATGAAAATATTTGAAAAGGCTTTTGATAATCTGGACTGATCAGAATAGGAGCTTCCTGAAGAGATTCTTTAATTATAGAAAAGGATTCTCTAGCATCCTTGTCCCACTTTACTTCAGAATTCTTCTTCATCATATCTATTATATTCCTCACAATTTCAGCATAATTTGGGACAAATATTCTCAAGAAATTTATTTTTCCTAAAAACCTCTTAATATCCTTTTTACGACTAGGCAAAGGAATTGTCTGTATAGCTTCAACTCTTGCTAGATCAATCTTCACTCCTTGATTTGAAACTATATTCCCTAACAACTTTCCTTCCTCCAAGGCAAACAGGGATTTTTTTGGATTCAAAGACAACCCAAATTTTCTGCATTTCAGGAAAGCCTTCTGCAAATGTTCCAAGTTTTCCTCATCTGAACCTGAAAAAATGGTCACATCTTCCAAATATATCACTACAAACTTATCACCCACAAATGTTATATCCATTTCCCTTTGAAAAGTGGCACCTTCGTTCATAAGACCGAATGGCATCCTAGCATACATGAACGTTCCCCAAGGTGTGGTAAAAGTTATTTTCTTCTTATCTTCCTTTTCAATAGCTACTTGTTTATACCCGGAGAAACCATCAACCATAGACAATCTATATGCTCTTATCACTTTCTGTAAAACATAGTCCATCTTAAGAAAATTATAATTGTCTTTAAGAGATTCTTTGTTTAAATTCCTGAAGTCAACACATAGCATTATCTCTCCATTCTTTTTCCTCACAGGAACTAGGTTAGAAACCTAGTCTGAATATCTAAGTGGGACTATGATTTTTTCCTGTAGCAATTTCTTCACTTCCTTTTCAATTGGAGCAAGAAGCAATGGATTAATCTGCCTAAGTTTCTGCCTGTGAGGTTTGACCCCATCCTTCAATGGTATTTTGTGTCGAATAATATCCAGATCATATGTCTTCAAATCCTCATAGGACCATGAAAATACATCCATATATTTCTTGAAAAGATCAATGTATCTTTCTTTATAATTCTTAGGAACTCCTTTGAATAACTTGACAACCTTGGGCTCCTGTTGAGTTCCCATATTACAATCTTCCATCTCACCCTCTTGAGATACCTTCTTTTGATCCAGTGCTACATCATTTGAATCAAACATTCTTTCAAGAGGAACCTAGGTAATATATTGTCTTTCAACTGTATTATCTTCTGATCACCTATTGATTGCTTAAAAATTTTCAAGTCTTCATTCTGTTCAGTCTGTTCACTTTCTTGATTTATTTCACTATCTTCAAAGTTTTCAATCATTGTTAGGAAATTATTTGTCTGCTCATCATCTTCAAAGACCTGCCAGTGTTTAACATTGTCAGGGATTGAGGATCTATGCCTCAACTCAATCTCATACCTCAGTTTCAGATTGATAGGTAGCTTGAAGGTACTGGCTACAACTGTCAGTGAATCTACTATTTTGTTTTCTTCTCTTTGAATAAATTGAAGATTCAAAGGTTCAAAATAATTCTCAATCAGGTCCCATACTTCATTCCTATATGATCTCAACCTTGGATGTTTTGTTTGACACAAATTTTTAATCTGTCTTATAATCAACTCATAATCATCAAAAATGGAAATATATTGAATTCCTATTTGTTTATCAGTTTGAAGACTCAAAATTAATGCCTCATCCTCAGCTACGTTATTTATTGATTCAAATTCAAGCTTAAAAGAAAAAGGAAAAAGATTACCTTCTGGATATATCAGTAAAAATCCAGCTCCTGAGCCATCTTTTGAAAAGGCACCATCAAAATAACACTTCCAATTTTTGTTTGAACCCAGCTCCTTATGTACAATTGTTGAAGAGAGCTACTTTAGAAAACTCTGCATCTTCATGCAGCATAAAACAAGAAAGATATTCCTTCTCTTGACCATAGATAGGGGAATTTCCAGCATCTTTCTTTGTGGTAGTTTTAACAAATCTTGTTTCTCTGTATAAAATTCTTTCTTCTCCATTGAACACAGGAATAATAGCATATGTGAAGTCCAGTTTTAAAACACCTCCAAGCTTCGCTCCCCAATATCTGGACAAAATCATATGGAATCTAGCTAGAATATCTGCAACTACTACATCCATCATGATACTTTTGGCTGGGATTTGGGCCAAGGATACTACCATGTCTTTGATAAGCCCAACACACTTCACCCTTTTTTAATCAAATGAATATAGGTCTCTATAGGGCTTAGTAATTTGTAAATTCAATTCTTTCATTACAGATAATGGCATGAGATTATGTGATGCACCAGAATCCAACACACAATTATGAAGAACAAAATCATGAAGAAGCAATGATATATAAAATGGGGGAACAAAAGAATCTACTTCCTCCACATGTGGACCAGAAGTGACTACTGGTTTTTCCTCTTGCAAGTTCACAGTATCACCAATTTCATCAGACTGATAAATATTAATGAATTCTGCAATCTCTTTCTTGTAACCTGGTGTCTTAGCTAGCTCAAGTAGGGGTAATTGAATTTTGATCTTTTCTAACTCTTTAGATAGATTGAAGATTTGATTTTGTTTGACAATATTCTCAGGTTCTTCTTGATTTCTGTTAGGTTTAGCACTTTGTTCAGGCACAGTAAAAACCTTCTCCAAATTATTAGAATCAATAGACTTATTTTGGGAAGTCTCAGCCTATTGTTTTTCATTTCCACTCACTGGATTCATAGGTTGTTTCCCCTTATATGATTGTTTTACTGAGTTCTTTGGTTGTGGAGTCGCCATTGGAGAAGGGACTAACTCTGGTTGTTTCTCTTCATCATCCTGAGTCCTTGATCTCTTCCTTGATCTTAAATCATACTTCTTATGCAGCTCTGATTGCATAAAATCTGTGAATTTCTTACAATACTCATCCATATCTTCTTCGTCAAATGACACCTCAGTTTCAGTGCATTCTTCTTCGTACTCTTCTTCTTCCTCATCATCTTCCATATAAACAGCAAATATCTGATCTTCAACTTCTTTTTTATCATCTTCAGCAGACTGTGAAGGTGTTGCCTCTATATACAATGGTGCTTGAACTTGGTCCTGATCTCTTCTCTCCCTCTGCAAAATTTGCAGGGGCTGATTTCTAATTTGAGGATCGAAAACTCCTTTGTTTTGTTGTGCAGGATTTTTACTATCTAGTTCCATCTTCACTAATTTATTTGACAAATTATTTATAACCTTTGTCATGTCATCAATCCTCTGATCCTATGATGATTCCTCTTCGGCCTTACCTTTCTCTTTAACCGACTATTTTTCTTGTGTCTTCCCAGCAGCAATCATATTTGCTTCAATCTCCAAAGCATCAGTTTGGATTTTTCAAAGAGTAGAAGATATCCTCTCTCTCTTAAATTGAAACTAAAATCTGACTCAAAAGCTCCAACAAAAACAACCCTTGCTCCAACAGAAGGAGGTTTCATTTATGTGGGTAAACTACTATAAAATTTATTGAATATTTTAATAAACTCATTCATGCTTTCATTAGGTTTTTTCTTGATTGCATTAAACTCAGATAATGAATAACCATGATCTCTTTTTTCACCCCATCTTTGGCTGAACTATGTTTCTAATTCTTCCTAATTATTAATTGAGCCATTCGGAAATCCTTTAAACCATTTTCTTTCCTCTCCATTAAGAGAATGTACAAAAAGTATCATCACTACATCAAGATGTTCAACATTTAGATTCTCAGCAAAAGTGAAAAACAATGGCAAGTGTTGTTCTAAAGTTACTTCATCTTCACCAGTAACTTGAGGTATTCTTGGTGCATGGCATTCATAGGTTGTGGAAGATTTAACGGTGCATACCTATTCATTAAGAAAGCAGGGGCTACCATGTTTATGCCTTGATTAACTGCTTCTGGAGTAGGTGGAGATTGTGAACCAGTTGAGGATGTAGATGAATGGGGTGAAACAACTGATATAGGAAGGGGTTGATAAACAATGGCAGAAGAACCAACAACTGTATTCGGTTGAGTTTCTTCTAACTTTGGTTCTTGAAAATGAACTGGTGGGGAAAAGGATTCTTGTTCCGAGAAAATGAGTTTCTGGGAAATATCCTTGGATGAAGGGTTATATGAACTGTTGCCAGGTGCAGGCAGTGTAGCAGCAAGTGTAGAAAATTTATTTGGCTTCTGAGCTTTTCTAGAAACCAATTTCTTAGGATCTGACGTAATCGGTGCTTTCTGTTGTGAGGTGTCCGACCTCATATGTGGCCTTTTAACGCCATAATTATGGAATAAAAACACAACCGATATTTCCTCCTCTTTGAACAACCAGAGGAAATATGATAAAAACCCAGGGAATGAACTTCGCTTCTTCGTTCGCGGAAACGGTGCCAAAAAATGTTGTATCTTAAGAAACAATCCCTTGGCTTTGGTAAGGAATCAGTGCTCAAGACATTTATATCTATATGTCACAGAAATATTATATGAAACAGTCTTTTTTTAATCACCTTCAGAGATTTATTATTAAACCCTCAAGAATCATATGCAATAAATGCTTCACAATGCTATTATTTGCTGATATTAAATGGAATGATAAGAAGAACATGAAGGAAGGAAGCCCAAACTGATATGTTGATAAACAAAATCTATCACTTTAAACTTCAGAAGAATTTTAAGATAGAGAAATAGTTAAAATGAAGGAGCACTCATTAAGGATTTTAACACTTATTCACATACGTAAAAAGAGACCTGTGGCTTCATTACTTCATTTTATTCACAGAAGGAAAATACAGAATGGAAACTGGAAAACATATCAATAACAATAGATGCAAGAATCTTGATCTTCATTCATTTATCATCAAAAAATTGAGTACAAAATTTGCAGTAGTCTAAAGGCCCAAAACTCGAAACCTTTTCCTCTCACTTATTTTTCTTTAAATACAATGTAAAGTAGTTTGTAACTGCTGAAACTACTCCTAACTTCTCAAACTACTTGAAACTTCTTAAACTACCTATTACATATCATCGAAATGTTTTATTAAAATTACATTCTCTTTAAAGAGATAAAATGAAACTTAAATCCTAATCTATTTGCTGAATATGGACTGGTCCTGCTGCTGCTGTATCTTCTTGATTTGCTGACTTGTCTTTTGAAGTTGAAGGATCTTTTGGCAAAACAGTCATCCAGGCTCTGCATTTCTTCCACACCTCGATGTTTGTCTTAGGTGAATGAATTAGCCTGTGATACTCAAATCTAAAGGCAATGATTATGTTGAATGATGGTCTCTCTGTAAATAAAGTATTCACTAACCATAATAACTAAAAATTCCTTTGAAGAAAATTAATAACAGTTGCCCCTTTCAAAATCTGAGTCTTCTCATGAGTATTATCCACTTTTCTTTTTTTCAATTCCAGTAGTGGTTCATAAGAATCCCATGATAAAATACTGCCTCCAAGGCCCCAACATGATGGCAATCCTGCCCTGGCTCTTTTGTCATACAAATTGTCAAATTTCTTATTGCTTCCTTAATCTCTATCAAATTTCTCTCTGTGGACTTCCTACAATCATTTTTAACAATCAACTTGTTAATTTCTACAACATATAAAATCATGTATTTAATCTCATTCTCCTCCAACTCTTGATCAGTCGAGGAATCAATGAAATCAATAAATTTCCTTGCCCAAGTAGCTCTGTAAATTGTCTTTTGCTTGTCTGTCATGACTTGTTCCTCGAAATCTCTAATAATACTTCTTTCTTCTGATACAATATTCAGGAAATCCCAAATTTCCTTCATCTCTTCAATGATATCATTCCAGATGATGTCCTTAGCCTGTATCAGGGATATATTTCCCTTCAATTTTTCCTTTAGATTTTAATCTCAACATCAGCAGTTTGGAAATCTGTTTTTTATTTATTGGTTTCCCCCTCTTTGTCTTGTATTATCTTTGTTACTGTCTCCAAATCATCTTGTGCCCTTTGGAGATCTCTCTCTGCCATCTTCAATTCAGTATTCAATTGGGATATCTGTGTTGCTAGATCTTCATTACCAGATGGTAAAATGAAAGTACAAGAATGAGAATCAATGTGATTCTGTCATGACAATGCAATTTGTTTCAACTTAGTAATTTCCTCTTCTTTCTGCAAGAGTTGCTGAAGAAGGTTCTCTTTCTCACTTTCCACTTCTGCCACCTCTGCTGCCATAGAATGCTCTCCTGTAGGTAACTTCAACTTTTTCTTCAGCACAGAAATCTCTGATTCTGCACTTTGTAGCAACTTCTACACAGCAGACCTGTCATTTGAATCTACTCCAATCTTCACAATGATCTTCTTGAGTTCTTCATTCTATGTTGTTAAAGCCTTGGAATTTGATTTTTATAACTTCAGTTGCTTGATCACCTTCCCTAGCATGTTCTCAGCCTTAAGAGCCATTGCATTATTTTTGGTCAAATCATTCACTATCAGTTGACTTGTTTGCATATGTAGATTTAATTTATCAAGCAAAGGAATTTTCTTTACATCCACAGTTAGATTTACAGTATTGAAATTATTGGATGACCCTATATTCATATCATAGGGGTGAGAAAGAGAAATCTTAAACTGATCTTTTTCAAGATCCATAGCAGTCAGCAATCTTGTTTGATCTGGAGTTATTTGATACTCAGCCTGTGCCTCTATGCTAGCCTTCATCTTTTAATTTCTTTCAGCTATCTGGGAAAATACTTGTTTAATCAAGGGCACTTGCTCCTGAGCATCTTCTTGTCTTCTTGGTGAGGTTGGGACATTTTTCTCAACTCCAAATTGTAGTGAGAAACCAGGTTGAGCATCTGCTAAGTCTTCATTGAGCTTTGTTCTCTTTTTAGCTCTCTACTCTTCATCTTTTGAATCAATCACTGCTTCTTTACTCCTCTTGTTAGATTTCTCAGATATGACAGGACTTTGTATATTTGAGCCAACATAAACTACAAAACCCTTATTTTTTAATTTCTCTGTATCAGATCTGCTTTCATGAAAAAATGTTGAATATCCATTTTCAATTCTCCTATTTGAAATCACTTTATGGGCGTCATAAGCCCACTTTTCTCATAAAAGAAAATGAATTCCATCTAACATCATAGGGACTTCATCAGCTTCTTGTCTCATGTTGACTGTAAATGGACCCACAGACATTGGTAGCTTAAACATATGACCCTTTTTCATAGGCACAAAATGTTTTTGGTCAACATTTAAACTTTTCCTAATGAAATCCAAAGCAAATAATCTCATAGGCACAAATACAGGAAGCCTATATGGTTCTACAACAACCCCATAAAGTCTAATTTCAGAATAATCTTCAAAAACATACCAATCACCAAACTTACAATTTGTCCCCAGCTGCAAGAATTCTTGAGCCTTTGGCAAGAAGCATGGGGGAGAAACCCCATTCAGAATTCTATATGCAATAGACATAAAATGATTTGAAAAATCAAACATACCCTCCTCATTCTGTTCTTTTCTTACTATGTCAGTCCAAAACACTATTGACTTCCTCTTTTTATTTATATCCATGATATTTAACCCCAGATGCAAGAATTCTTCTACATTTTGATATAAAAAGAGGTAAATAATAAGAGAGGGGAACCTGAATGACCCAGTCAGTGATAAGCTCATGAGCTGAGTATTGACAACTTCTTGCCAATATGAGGGAATAACCAGCACTGCCCCTGGCTTCATCATCAAAGAAAACATTCCCAAAACTGATTTGTCAATTGATTTGTCATCTTCTTTTCCCAATATCTTTGAAATGCACTTTATCACTAGTCAGACTTCTGCGTCGAAAACTTCCATGGAGAATTCTTTGTTATCAGGTACAAACTGCTTCGTATCTGGCTTCAGAAAAAAGACAAATTAATTGAACTCTTGACCTGCAAGACTATCATAATGTGCTATCAATGAATCATCAGTGAATTGGACATCGGATTCTGACTTGGGGTAACAGAGAGCTTGACGAATTAATAGGGTTGAGACTTGCAAGACATTTTCTCCTTAAAAATTCATCACAAAACACTTGCCAGGGTACATGACAGACACTAGCCAATACACAAACTCAGGAAAGAGGTGCGTTCTTGGAATACATGTAGACAATACACCTGTTTTGAGCATGGCGGAGAAAATTGGAGAGGATTTGTCATTCAAACAAACCTTCTGATAGAATGGTGGGTGTTCTAAAGAACAGACAGTATCTTGGATATCCCTCTCAGTGTCCATGAGAGGAATATGGTTGGATGAGCCGGAAATAGACGAACGCTTCGCCATAATTTTTCTCGAGGTGGCGAACAATGACAAGGGTGGCAGACAACAATGGAAGACAGAGGCGCAGACAAACTGAAAAGTGCAAAAGAACAACAATAACCTTGAGAAAATAGGAATCAATTTTAAATAGGTGGCACGGGCTTGTGAATTAAATGTTGAGTTGACGCGCCAAAAGACCATTAAATAGTACCATGATGTGGCGGATAGTTGTCTTCAACCAGCGGCTTATGTCACTGTGGATGCCTCAAGTGCACGGTGAGCTCGTCGGGGTCATGCTCCTGCAGTTAATCCTGGCCGCAGATCTTGATCTACCCCACAGTCAAAGAGGTCAACTACGGAGGCACCCTTCTCGTTAACCTGTGTGCTGAATGTGGCCGCGAGTTGCTGCTTTAATATTTTTCCAATCAAATCTTTGGATCCCACTCGTGAAGATGATTTTTTATTAAGTGAGTGCTCGGACACACCTCTTTAAAGCTCTAAACTTTTAAATTATAAAAATATTACATATTTATTCTAAAGTATAACAAACATGTACTTTAACACATATTTTTCTATTTTTCTATTTTTTGTATTTTTGAAAAAATAAAACAAAGGATATTGCAAATGAGCCACAACAAAGAGCATCTCTTGTTGATGTTGATGCATGTTCCTTACTAGATTTCTTATGTGGACATTTGGTTACATAGTGTCCATACTCATGGCAGTGAAAGAATTTAATTTTACTAAGGTGTTTCTTCTTGCCATGGTTCTAGATAGATTATGTCGCGCCTTGGGCCTTCATGCCTTTGGCATTCTTTCCTTTTCCAACTAGAGCACAGTATTCTTCCTCATCAAATTTGGATGAGACTCATCTCTAGTGTTTCTTCTAATCTCCTCCTACACCAAGTCAGACCAAAGTCTCTCCCAATTTGGGAGCTTGTCTCTTCCATTAATTGAATCTTGATAATTGTGCCGGGACTTCAGAATACCAAGGAGTCCTAAGCTCACAAGCTCAAATGGTGGCACAATCTCTCCTACTCCAAGTTCATCTCTGACCTGAGTGAATCAGTGGATAGGTACTAAACAATGGTTTCATTTTTCTACATTCGAATGTTCCTAAGTTTACCTTTCAATGCCAATTTCCTAGCAGCTTTGTTGCTTTCAAATAGCTCTGTGAGGGTTTTCCACATTGCATAAGCAACCTTCTTGTCGTGGAAACTTGAAACCACTTGGTCTTTGACTGCCTCTAAGATAATCCTCCTGGACTTTGTTGTATCTTTCTTCCACTGAGCCTGTTGTTATGCATCTGATGCTATTGGTTTTGGAATAACATCTTGTGTGTACTCCAATAATCCACTATCATCTAAAAAAACGTTCGTTATGTCTTTCCAAGCTATGAAATTCGAAGTGCCCTAAAATACATACTCAAGCCTCAATCCATAGAAAGACAGTATTCCTACACTGAAGAAAAAAAATCATGCACCACAAATCCGTTTTTTGAAATTTCTCTGAAATATTATCAAGAACTCGATTTCTATGTAGCTTTCAATAGCTCTGATATCATGTAGAAATAACTTGAAATTTGCAGTTGCTAATGAATTCAAATTGAAAATAATAGACACAAATTTCTTCTACTCAATATGCTAAAGGGAAAACATACAATAGAAACGGATGCAATCATTCAATCACAACGAACACAATATTTTTATTTGTAAGTTTGGTAGGACTATATCTTCATTAACATGTCCAGAGACATCACCCCGATTGAGGAAGGGAATTAAACTTGTGATGAGTGCCTTAACAGTCTACCTCATCATTGTTTAACCAAGACCACACGGACAAGGAACACGATATTTTTACTGGGGAACCCAACTGGGAAAAAACCCTCCTTTGTTTGTATTATATCAAATGAGAATATGGATCTATTACAATGAAAACTCCAATGCTTGAAGCTCAATCTGCACTAAAATATTGATTTCCTCCTCCTGATTCTTCTCTGGAAAATACTTAGCCAAAATATGCCTCATACTTCCTCCTATTTCCTTGTGCAATTCCTGCTCCTAAAGGAAAGGAAGAGCTCTTATTTGCCCGTGCAATCCCAAGAGAATTCCTCGCCTGCTACATGCAAACTCTATACACTCAACAATATACAATAATGATTGCATTGATATCATTTTTCTCCACTCAACTAGGCAATTCAAATTGCATGCATGACTAGGTCTATTTTTAGTAAATTGACTAGTTAACTGAGAGATCGGTGAGTTATCAACAGTTACAACTACTCAAATGAACTCCTACTGACTCTATTCATGACTAGAGCTCAAATAATTGAATTTCATTAACTATAACTCCACTATATTGCTAGATCTTAGCAATCAACTCATGCACAACTCTACTCCTTGCCCACAAACTGAAATTGACTGACTTAACTAAGTGACTTGGCCATGTCACTCCTGCTAATTGATGAAAGGGAGCATCACTAGGTGAGAGACGTCAAGATGATTTCATCTAGAGATGTTAGACCTTAGGATCTTGGGAGGAATAGAGGAGCACACATGAGGAAGGGTCAAGAGACGAAAAGTCCCCGCTCGATAGTTAATGTGAATATATATAATTTTCCCACCTCCAGGTCTCATACTTGGAGTTTGCATTGTGCTTCCAAGGGAAAAGGGAGGCTACAGATGAGAATGTTATAACAATGAGGGGCCACAAAACACTCTAAGGTCCTGGCCTTGTGGGCCCCAAGTATGACATGACTTGTGACTTGGAGTGCCACGAGGGAACCAAGTGGGTGTCACATGGCAGAGCCCACTAATGTGACAAAATGGTTATTAACCAAATCTTTAAACGGACAAAACTTTTGATCCGTAGGTTGGATTGAGATAAAATTTATGTCATTGGGAAGCTCTTGCGGTAGCAAACACAATGGTGGTGTTATTTTTTAGATTCAAAGAAGTTAGAAATTGAGAAATTTTGTGACCCCATTCTCCATGATATGACTATGGAGGTTAGGTTAAATGAAAATAACACCTCCCACTGAGCTAGTTTAAGCTAAGGTGGTGCAAGGGAGTGTTACACTCTAATATATTTAAATATGTTACATGCACAGAAAATTTGTTTTTACCTTTGTTGCATGCCTAAAATTGTCTTCAACTACCACCTTGCATTAGAGACACAATTACATGTTGATTACAAAATGAAGAGCTCCCTTATAGTTCCATCCACTTTCATTAATCTTGGTGTTAACTTTATAGCTTTTATAGCCAAGTTTGCAAGAGAATCTACCATTGTGTTGAGCTTCCTCAGTACGTGCTTAACATAAAAACTATTGACGATGAGAAAAGAGTATTGTTTATGTACTTGAATAGATAATTTAGTCTACTATATGTTGGATAGGTTCCAAGGAATGATTTTATGGGTAACATTAACATATAAAACATCTTTATATAAATTTTCACAAAACTTTACTCTTAAAGGTATAGTTCATTTAGCAAAACATAAAAACATGTTATATCAAACTTCTTTATATAACTTTGCACAACATTTTTCTCTTAAAGGTAGAGTTCATTTGGAAAAACATATAAACATGTTATGTAAAATTTTATAAGGTTCTTATTTCAATTCCCATCAATCTATATCAATATTAGATGCACGGTGAACCTAATAGTTATCATTATAATTATAGTGATATTGGAAGAAATTAATTGTATACCATATCTTTCAATTTCAATCACAAAATTAAAGTAAAAAAATTAAATTAAATTACATATGTCATCAGTCTATATATAAAATTTAATTTCAAATATATTTAATACTTTATTAAAAAAAACAAATTTTTTACTTATCAACTTTTGTTAAAATAATAAAAACAAAGTAAAGTAAAGTAAAGATGGTTATCAACACTTGTTTAAATTTGATGGTGAAATGACATTGTGAAGAGTTGTTGCGAAGAATGGCAGGAGCTAGGGTTTTGAGGCGCTCTGCCGCTGCCGCCGCCGACAACATTATGGCTCCCGCATCAGAGCCTGCACCACTCCGTTGTGTTGATGCTGCCGTGAAAGATCCTGTTGTAGCACTAGTAGCAGACCCCCGATGAGAGCAGTTCCTTCCCAGGTTGAAGGCTTCACAAATCCGTGCGGCCGACGCCAATGCTGTGGGCACATTCTGTGCTGACTCCATCACCTTGGAAGAACACTTTGCCGCAAACAGACATGTCGCCGACGCCAAGAATAAGGATTCTGATACAACACTATTACCTGTGGTCGCTCCCCTCAGCAACAAGGTCACGACTATGTTTCGACCTGATTCAGCGGTCCCTCACAATACAGATGAAACCGGCTTCATCAAATACGCAGATTCTGCCATCGTCTATGCCTCGCGGCAGCTGGGCCTACCGGATCTGCTTGCGGGGTGCGCAGAGGACCCTCCAATGGCTAAAAAAAACCCAGCACTATGGTACCCATCTTCATCTTTCTCATACATTTCAAATCCAAATCTCTCTTCTCTCGAGCAGATCCATGCTGCTTTGGGTCTGTCCAATGGACAGAGTTCAAAATCTCTTGCTCACCCTAGAGCACAAGCTGGGAATTCCCACAGCTCTTCAAAGACTTCTTTATGGAGCAAAGACTTCTTTATGGAGGTAAACAACTTGATGCCTCTTTCCCCCTCTCATTCTACAACATTGTAAGAGATGCTACTTTAGTTTTATTCCTTCGTTTGAGGAGCCGCAGGAAATTCCTCTTCTGCTCCAGCTTTCTCCTACAAGGATGATGTCCATGCACAGCCCAAGAAAGCTGGCCAAACCCCTGAGGCCCCCAAGCCTTTTCTGGTTGATAAGCTAGAAGATGCCCCCTCCATAGAGTTTATCATCCAGATCTGGCAGAACAACTTCAAAAATTTGCAGAAACCGCTATCATCTGCAGATTTAATGGACTTTGGCCTCGCACAAAGGATCTCTATGAGTGGATCTACGCCAACTGGACCCACCACTGCAAGGTCAATTTCTGCCAAAAGGGTTTTTTCATAGTATTGTTTGATCACATCAAGGATTATCAACAGACCCTAACTGAAGGCCCGTGGTTTTGGGGAGCAGCGGGGCTTTTCATCACTCCCTGGTTCCCAGATTTTGACCCAGCGACAACAGTGATCACCAGGACTCTTGTCTGGGTCAGGCTTCCAAATCTACCGACCCATCTATGGCACCTTTCAGTGTATCGAAGAATAGGAAATGTCCTGGGCCACTTTTTGATGGCAGATTACTCTCGGGAGTGTCAAGGACTATACACATGCCAAAATATGTGCGGAAGTAGACATAAGCAAAGGCCTGCCATACCAAATTAATCTCAAAATAGGCGACTTTGTATGGACACAGATCCTAGATTATGAGATTACTGCCTTCCGCTGTCGCCATTGTCACCAAACAGGGCATCTTCAGAGATCCTACCCCACTTTCCTTGCAAAAAAAAAGAAAAACATTTCAAAATCCAAATCCAAAGGATGGATTCCTTGTAGTCTGTCGCCGGTGGATGACTATGAATCTTCGAGTTCAGAGGACGAAGAGATTGATGCAGAAATGGGACATGCTCAAAAGATGAATGACTTGTCCTCTGTCGTACCTCAGGATTCTCCAGACACGATGAACTCTCAAAAACGTACTCATGAGACCTCCTCTTCCGATACAGATAAGGAGACTCTTCCCACAATCAACACCAGTCTACAAGTGGTTCTTGCCCATCCACACCAAACTGGATGGGTAAAAGTCAACAAAAAGAAAGGAAAAAAACTTCGCTTGGAGGCTTCTGCCCATTCTGGGTAGAATCTAACTTATTTCTTTTAGCGCTCTAGTCACGCTCCAAAGCTCTTTTACTTGTTTTTTTTACTCTCTTCGAGACCGAGGTTGATAGTTCATCATTTCTGGTTGGCCCGCTTCTTGCCTCTCTTGTTTGTAAACTCACCTTGTACTAGATTTTCGCTTAATAGAATTAGTCTTATTTAGAAAAAGAAAAAAAACACTTGTTTAAATTTTTAAGCCTTCCGCTATTAAAAAAAAATTATGTCATGGGTAACCTATAGTATATGCCACATAGAACAAAATTGAGACTAAAGAAAAAGAGGGCCTCGAAGAGTAAGGAAAACATAAAAAGTGACAGCAAATTAAGAATAAAGAAAAAGGAGGGCTTAAACAAAATTGAGACTAAAGAAAAGGAGGGCCTTGGAAAAGTAGGGAAAACATAAAAAGTGACAGCAAATTAAGAATAAAGAAAAAGGAGGGCCTTGCAAAAGAGGATAACACATAAAACCGAGACAGCTTACTAGCAAATGCAGAATGAAACAAAAAAGAGAATATATAGTAAAATAATATCTACCCAGTTTGTCAGAGAGAAAACAGTGAAGGAGTCATATTTTCTGCAGAATGAAACAAAAAAGAGAATATATAGTAAAATAATATCTACCCAGTTTGTCAGAGAGAAAACAGTGAAGGAGTCATATTTTCATATTCTTTTACTTTTGTCTATAGACATTGTTGATTGATAATTTAATATAATATTTATTGACATTGTTGATTGATAACTTAATATAATATTTGTTGAGGGATTATCTAGATAATAAGGTTTATAAGAGTTTTTCATTATAAATTTATATATCAGATGAAAAATTAAATTTAGGTGTAATGCATAACAATATTTTTTTTATAGTGTAGTTTAATTACTAGATGAAATAATTTTTTTTTGAGTTTTTTTATTAATTTGATTCAAAACCCAATATAAATTTTTAAAATTCATAATTTTAAATTGTTTAATTTATTCTGAAATACTAAATCTTTTTATACATTTTTAATGTATTTTAAAGAACAAAATCTCTCACTCTCACTCACTATAAATTATATTGTCTAACCACAACAACAAAAAATAAACTATTTCATCTATTAATAAGCCTACACCTTTCTCCTCCACCCAAAATAAAACTTAATGTACCAAAATGACTTCAAAAATTTTGAAATACCATATCTTATCCACAAAAATACCACGATTTTCACACAACAAATGTTCAGGTACACTTAGTCAGTGAAAACCTTTCTACACCTTTCTCCCCACCCAAAATAAAACTTAATCCAATATAAAATATAATACTCTAATTTGTATGTACCAAAATTACTTCAAAAAATTTGACATACCATATCTTATCCACAAAAATACCACGATTTTCACACAACAAATGTGCAGCTACACTTAGACAGTGAAAACCTTTCTAAATGGATCTTACTGCAATTCAATCCCTCCAAATGCAAATCCAGCAAATGGAAACAAAGCCCTGCCAGAAGCTGTAATAAGAACTTAATTAACATTTTCTCTGTAAATAAAAGGGCAGAGCGAAGAGGGACACTTACAGTATTTAATATTTTGTATTTCAAAACAAAACCAGACAGCACATGTATACATTAAAGATTACTGTGCAACAAACAAATGATCACTGGTAAGGAAGCTCTTAATAACTACTCACCAAACTTTTTCTCTCTCTTCTCTTCTCTTTTCTCCTCTTTCTCTTTTTTTTTTTTTAATCTAGTTTATATTATCATATAAAAATTTACAGTAAAGAATAGTATAGTTGTGTTATATTTAAGCAACTCAGAAAGCATAAAATGTTTAGAAAGACTTGGGTGCATGCCAAGGCATCTGATGTTCTTGGTTATTGTCCGCACAAAATTACAAAACAATCAAAGCAATAATAATATCATCATGGTGAAGGGTGCAGAGGACCTGCAGAGGAGCTACGAAGATGCGTCCCTGGTTGTGCATATGATAGTCAATATGGTCTAGTTGGGCCTCTAAAGCTCGGAGGTGGTCATGAGAGCACCACTCTTCAAGGCTCTCATTCTGTAGGTGTTGAATAGCATTAATGTAGGCCACGAGTTCATTACGATTTTCATGCTTTTGTTGGCGCAAAGTGTCCAGGTTGAGCTAGATATGCTGGAATTGGGCGAAAATTGATTCAAGGGTGGCCGAAGCCTCAACCTATCCCAGTGACCGAGCCGGACCGAGCTGGAGATACTGCCATGGCCGCCACAAAACTTGTTCAGACAAACCACTTGATATAAGAAAGGAAAACCTTTAATTTGTTATAATCAATTAGCTCTATGAGGACAGCAAACGCAACCAAAACCTGAACTATCTGGTGATATCTTCTCAGAGTTTTTACACAGCCCATCCACCATAGACAAAGGCCTTTTGACATGGAAGTACTGGTTGTTTCATCCAATTTGCATCAATCAGGTCCCTTGGCATTCATTTACATCGTGAGATTGCGTACTCTTTGCTCCTGGCCTGATTTGCTACAAATCCTAATCAAACATCTATAATTACTCGAATCTAGTTTGCGATCCTTTCCACTGTGCTGAAGCAGGAATGAATATGCCGCGTCAAACCCTTTGATCTTAAAAATTTTACCAAGAATATGGGTGTAAGTACAACATAAAGGTGTAATCCCCCCTTCTTTCATTCTATCAAACAGCCCAATGGCGTTTTCGATTCTCCCTAAATTGCCAGCAGCACGAATCAATATGTTATATGCAATTGCATCTGGTTTGTAGCCCACATTATAAAATCTCCGAAAAAATTCAACAGCCTGTGCAAACCGTGCCCTATTGCAAAGTTCACTTAAAACAATATGATAGCAGATGGAATCTTGAGGACAATCTTTCATCATCTCAAAAATCTCATGAACCTTATCCATCTGGTTCTTCTCACAGTACACATGTATTAGTGGCCTATAAGTCTGCATCCTCGGAGCACAATCAGTATTTTCCATCTTTTCCACCGCAGCTAAGGCTGCATTTATGTGATTTTCTTCACACAGAGCCGCCATAAGCATTTCAAAAGCATATCTTCTGAGACAAAGCTCCAGCTGCTCCAACATTTCCATTACTTCATTCAGCGTATCTGAATCATCGTGCCAGGCAGTGGCAAAAGAAATTGTTCTGGCAGAATAATTGCAATAATTAGGTGAGCACTCTGACAAAACCCTCCGCAGGGTTTCAAAGTCCTTCGAGCGACCGAGAATATTGACAAGCTTGTCAGATGTTGAAGTGTCGTTTTCTAACCCTGGTTTTCATTTGGCCCATTCAAAAAACCTCAGCGCCGAACTCGGGGAACTTATTTTATCCAATACCGTATGAACTAGTTCTGGAGTTACCTGAATCCCCAATTGAGTTAGGGTTGCGTCCATGTGTTCATCGCCACTTTCAAGGACTCGACATATTTCTCTTGCAGCATCCACCACCGCCCATCTCTTGTTTTCAGCGCTTTAGCAAGTTTTGCTTACTTCAGACAAGGCGTAATTCTCTTCTATGCTCCCGCTCAGGGCTTGTAAGCCCCGCACTTCATGAGGCACGTTCAACGATGGGCGCGCCCACCGGGGTGTTTGACGAAGTTTGGGCGTCGTGCGACATTATAGGCGGACCATTGCACCATAGCGGGCTGGGTGTGAACATGTAGCGAAGGGCAAACGATGGCGATCAGCGATACAGGTGCATCGCACATAGCCGGAATATTGGAGTTGGCGTTGCGACGTTTATAGCTGAAATGTCGCACTATGACCGAGTTGGAACGCCGACGCACCAAGGCGTTGGGTCGGCTCGGGGCCACCGAGTGACCCACACCACACTTGATACACATATTAATAGGTGTGTGATGGTTTATGAAAATCATACAAGGATCAACAAATCATTCAAAAATCAAGCAAAGCGTTGGAGCACCATGAGCTAGCCAACAACTCATTGGTGGAAGAAACACGACTACGGTGAAGGAGGACGAGCACAGGTCGAGTTGGCGACGGACGTGCAGAACTTCCGCAGGGCGTCCGCAGTGTAGGTCAAGTTGGGCAGGGCATCTGCACGAACTGAACTTCAGTTCGGAAGTCATTCCGAGAGCGTCATAAGTCGGAATTGAGTACCATAATCTAACCATACAGTTGGGGAGCATATTGGACACACAGGGAACTCGTGGGGAGATCTGAACTGATTCACAGTGCCGACCCAAGTGACCCGAGTGACCCGACGGCACTTAGACAACTATGTGCGGAAATTCCCAAGGTGAAATTCAATGTTGTATAATGATTTTTGTGGGCTAGTTTGATGGTTGACAAGCCTTGAAGCTTGGTCAAAAGGCTAGCTTGCCTTGCCAAGGAGCAGAAGTGGCTTCTGCAGGGACAACTCACAGGTTGAAGCTGAAGCTTGATTGAAGAAAGCAGGGACACAGTTGTAGGGTTGCAGGTGGTGTTGAAGTTGAACTTGTACATTGGGTTTCTTTTGAGACCTCAACTGAAGCAAGGCATTTTTCAGGGCTAAAGCTACAAAAGAAGACATGCCAACTTTGGAAGAATTCGGGGAGAAATCCCTTGAAGCATTACAATGGATAGAGCACATGAGGGAAAACTTGCAGATTCAAGACAATCTTGGAGTCTTGGAGAAAGAAGTTGTGAAATATTGGAAGAAAGCAAAAGCACTTATAGAAGAGCAAGATGCTATAGCACAATCTCTTTAGGCCTTGTATGAGGAAGGGATATATGAATCTAACAAGGATGAAGCTATCGACTTTTTGAGAAGATGGTCCATTTCAATGAATGGATGGCGTTATGCTATGAACTAGAGGCACTTCGCGAGAAGATTGCCGAAATCGGAAAGAAGTACCAAAGGGGAGGGAAACCTACTTTGGCCAAAACAAAGGATGTTGGGGAATGTAGTTGAGGAGAAGGAAGAACTTGTAGAACAAGTTGAACCCGAACCAAGCACATTACAAGCATTACAGGTTGATCCACACAAGGATGTTGCAGATGTGGAAGATGTCAAGGATGAACTTGATGAACAGGTTGGATCGAGGCCAAGCACATTGCAAGCATCAGTGATGGATGATTATCATGAGGATGTTATAGAGATGGAAGAGATGAAGGATGAACTTATGATACAAGTTGAACCAAGACAAGACACATTGCAAGAATTGGTGGATAAACCACATGAAGATGTTGCAAATGTGATTATGATCGAGGAGGAACTTGATGAGCAGGTGGTACCAGGATCGAACACATCAAAGACATTGATGAGGATGGAGGACACTCACTTGAGGACTCTTCATGGAGAGATGACTTGTGTTTCATTGGAGCATTTGGAAGATGGACCGTATGGAAGAACAAGCAAAGACATGACTTCTTTGCCAACACCATGGAGGACCTTTCCTTGGATGACTACTATGATGAGACCTTGTGCATTGATGGAGCAAGGAACATGGGATGTTGCAAACCTTGATGGGGCAATTTGTGACCACACTCTAGATGGTTCAAATGCCCTGGACAAGGGTGAAACTTGATGACCTTTATGATGGAAAGGGTCATGCTTAGCCACATGGAATGGCAAGTGCCCGGCATGACCCATAGACTACCTTGGTGGTAGGGCACGTTGGTGGAGTAGACTTCTTCATGGCTTCAACCAAGATGGACCTCTTGGCAGACCTTTAGTGGGGGAGTAGCCTTGAAGGAAGTACTCATATGATGGACGAAGGTAGGAGTGATTGAGAGCACTTCACCTCGACATATGTATGCACATGATGATGATGAGAGTTGAGTTGAGTTCACTTAGATGAACACATGGGCAACCAAAGTCATGGACATGGGCTACATGGAGATCTTTTATAGATGGACTAATGGGACGTTGTTCACCATGAGCAACTAGGACATTGGTTGGATGAGCAACCTATGAGACATTCATATGATTTGCAGAGTGAGAACTTGTGATGGCACTCATGGCCAATACAAGTAGGCTTGCCAACACTTTGGATATGAGGAGGCATGGGAGTTCATGATGAGTTGCATTCATTAGAGACTTCATACTATGGTGATCTTGGAGTATCTAATTCATTGAGGAGTTGAGGTTAGGATTGGTCTTGATTTTGATGAATTATGGGATGCATACCTTTATGGGGTGTGTTTGGGAGGAGTCACTTGATGAGGATGACTGAGCCAAGACACTTTGGAGTTTGATGGAGATGCAACGATGGAGATGCCTTCGTGGTGTACGCTTGGGCATGGGTTGAGTCTACTTAACTTAGCCACACTTTTTATTTGATACATATCACAGATGGAATGAATATTATTTCATGGACCTGGATATGACTCTTTCATGAGAGGGAGACCTCTTACTTTTGATGATGCTTGGAGGATGAGACTACTTTGCATACAAGTAGCACATGGATTAGCATCATGCACAGCATGTTTCAGATGAGATGGATACACTTCATGGACCCAAACATGACATTTTGGATGAGATTGAGTCTTGATCGAGTTGATGAATGTGACAGATTGCAGAAGGAACAACTAACGCATGGTATGAGGATGGACATTCTCATGGTGAGGAAGTATGGTTAGATTGATCACCCAACTAGTTCGAGTTATGGGAGTGCGCAATGTGCAGAGTTATGTCGGATACATAGCAGATTTTGTTGTGTTGAGTTGGTTGGAGTACTTGATGCAGAATTTCACACGACATTGATGATATGTGATGGGTTACCACGATACATGTTGCAGCAGCATGTGACCTTGTTGAGGAGATTGACTTCCCGCAATGGTACATCATGTGATGATTGTGGCAGATGTGTTGATGATCACGGATTGAGAAGATATTTCATAGACATGAACCTTGCTAGTTTATGCAACGATGTTGCGACGATATTGTGTGATGATACTTCGCGACGAAAGTTGCGATGATATTTTGTGACGATATGATGTAACGATGATAGCACTATCGGGGACGATAGTCATATTTTAAGTGGGGAAGTATGTAAGGCCCGCACTTCATGAGGTGCGTTCAACAACGGGTGCGCCCACTAGGGCGTTTGACGAAGTTCGGGCGCCGTGCGACATTATGGGCGGACCGTCGCACCATAGCGGGCACGGGCGCGGACATGTAGCGAAGGGTGAACGAGGGTGTGCGGCAATACGGGTGCATCGCACATTGCCGACATATTGGAGTTGGCGTTGCGACGTTTATAGCCGAAACGTCGCACCATGACCGAGTTGGAAAGCCGACGCACCAAGGCGTTGGGCGACTGACGTTACACGTTCCGAACTCAAAGGAAAACGTAGGGCGTTGGGTCGGCTCGGGTCCACTGAGTGACCCACGCCACACTTGATACACGTATTAATAGGCATGCGATGGTTTATGAAGATCATCCAAGGATCAACGAATCATTCAACAATCAAGCAAAGCGTTGGAGCACCACGAGCTAGCCAACATCTCGTTGGTGGAAGAAACATGGCTGCGGTGAAGGAGGACGAGCGTGGGTCAAGTCGGGCGACAGACGTGCAGGACGTGGAGAACTTCCGCAAGGCATCCGCAGTGCAGGTTGGGTCAGGCAGGGCGTTTGCACGAACTGAACTTCAGTTCCTAAGTCATTCTGGGAGCATCATAAGTCGGAATTGAGTACCGTAAGTTGTAGTTGGTGTGTATTGACGGGTCTCATATAACCATACTGTTGGGGAGCGGATTGGACACACAGGGAACTCGTGGGGAGGTCTGAACTGATTTATAGTGCCGACCCAAGTGACCCGAGTGATCCAATAAAGATTTCAATGATTCTTCAGTAGCTATCATCGAAGATTCAAGTGTTGCAAAGCTTCTCAGGAATGACCAATTACCTATGAGAGCTCATTATGTAGTTGTACCACATTGCACACTTACTCAATTCATTAAACATTGACCAAATCATAGTTAGCTAGGGCACCAGTTTGAAGAGATCAAGCTCATAGCTTTTACTATTCTAGCATTTTCTTTACTTGATATTCATCAAGCCTTTGATGTCGATATGTATGCCTATAGACATGCCATAGGTGCACCTTTAATGCAGCTTTGAAGACATGTTGCATAACACTCCTATACTTTTTCAAATGTGGTTCTATATTATTAATAAATGATAAAGAAATGTGTGCAATAGTTTAATCTATAAACTTGTATTGAAGACATTGTGTGTTCATATAAGACACTATAATAACCATAGGTATCTATAGTTTCTCTAGGCACAAAGGAAGATTGGGAATGTATAGCACATGAAGTGGATCACATATTTTAAATTTAATGTTGTGATTATGTACCAAAAATGAAGCATAAATGTAACACCCCTCGTCAAAAATGCATGTAATAAAGTTAATAAAGGAAAAATAATAACCAAGGTCATGGGACATGTATTCCAAATTGAATGTTGGGAAAAAACATAGTAATGGGGATCACTTGTGATTAATTAATGGCTATGGAAATTAGCAAAGGCAATGGAAAAGGATTTGGAAAGGAATGAGACATTTATTGGCATTTTATTTATGAAAATAATGGAAAATAGGATAAAAGAAAAGTGAAAGGTCACAAGTTGCATGTGAGGAGAAAAATGAAGAAAATAGAGGCCTCAATGATAAAAAGGCTTATGAGGATCAGTTTGCAGCTTTTTTCCAGTTCATTTTTGGAGGTTTCATTCCATTCTCTCTCGCTCATACTCTTGGACACTTAGAGTTTTCTTGGAGCACTCTTGGAGGAGTATGGCATACTTGATATTTGGAGCAAGAAGGCAAAGGAAGAGTAGGAAAGTGCAAGAGGATATCTTGATCAACAGTTACAATGGGTTTTTCTTGCAGGGACTGAGTTGCATGTATGATTTCCTTGTTAGTTTTGGTATGTGTGGCTCATGCATGTGGTTTCTTGGTTATGATTTGTCATTAGCATGGAGGATTGTTTGGATTGACAATGGTTTTTCCTAGCCTTGTCATTTCCTGGATAACCATGGTGTTGTGGATTTCTTTCCTTTTGTTTTCTAGTTGGTTCTCATGTTCCTTATGGCTATGGGTTGAGTTACTAGTTCCTGGAGCCTTGGTTGGACAAATGCTTTGGAAGCCCTGTAACATCTTGGGTTGAGTTATTACTCCTAGAAGCCTTAGTCGAAATAACGCTCTAGAGCTCTTGGTGGGTTGAGTTACTAGTCTTGGAATCCCTAGTTGGACAAACGCTCTAGAGCCTGATAGGAGTTGTGGGTTGAGTTACTAGTCCTGGAAGTCTTGGTTGGAACAAATTCTCTAGAGCCCTAGACAGCTAGGGTAGAGAATAATCTAGTGATGGTTAGTGATTTTCGACCATGAGGTGGAATCATTGGTTGAGGGTTGAGGCAATTTGGCTTTTGGAATCTCTGGTTTGGTTTTGTTTTATTTCTTTCATGAGATCCCACACTCATGCTCAGAATATGGCGCGGGTTTGATTGGTTGAACGAAATATTTGGTTCAGCCCAATCTATGGTCGGGGGATTCGTGGAAGTCCTTGACTTGGTTGGCTTATGCATTCATTAATAAGAGATCCTTATCCTTTGGTATTTCATGTGTAAATGTACTTGTTCATATGTGGTTTTTATGGTTGCTATATCATTTTTATTTCTGTTAGTTATATGTTGGTTATGAGTATGTTATATGACAGACTTGATGTATGGCTCTTATCATGTTTTGATTAGAAAATGAATGAACAATGAATATGTGACCTAATAGATGATAATGCAGCTATTGTGATAAGGCATCAATCCTACTTAACGATTCTCAGATATGTATGAGACCCCTATGCTCAAATCTGTTGTTATGACCCGTAGATTACATATTTGTGACATGTTTGACAAAATGTATGTCGTGGCTAGTAGGTGTCAGATCAAGTACGTGTACCAATGATTGCATTAGTAGCCTTATTCCATTGTTGTTATTCATTTCTACGATTTTCATGAAGTTTTGGGAAGTGGCCTGAGACCTAGCCCTAAAAAAATGGTGCATAATTTGGGGTCGTTGGATCAAAACTCCCTGAAAAAGTCCACATTCGTCGGCATGCCTTTTTGTGTGAGTGACTAGAAGGCCCCAATTGCATGCATGGCTTGTCATGGGAGCATCTGAGAGTCTATATCAACAAAACAACAATTTGTTTCATGGGTTGGTCACCTCGAAGGGTTGGTTGGCTCCTAAAGGTTCTATAGAATCTGTGGAAGGTTAGATTGGCTTTGTCTTGTCAGTTTCACTTCCTTAACTGTACTTGGGGAGTTGAATCATATCATAGTAACTCTTCGTCACATGTTTACCCCGGTGGACCAATTAGCTTGAGTAAATGTGGGAGGAGGGTGTTACAAGGTGGTATCAGAGCATGGTTCCATTCTCCTTGGGTGATGTCTAGTTTCCATTATCCTTGGATTTATGTGTTGTCGTATGTACATGTTGGTTGCATATGTGTCCTTATTCTTGTGGTTTATGTGCTTATTGTGTATGCATTATGGTGGTCATGGTGGTTGTTGTGATGTCATGAAAAAGTTGATGGTTTTTTTGTCAGAATGTATTCATCATGAATGTGTGTCAGTGTTTGTATGTATTGTGTATGCATGTGTGTCGTACATGTGTTTTTATGCTTGCATTGTGTCTAGTTGATGTTGAAGTTGTGGCTTCATGCATGGTAACTAGGATAATGATTGAGATTATGTCTATATACTATAATGATTATGATTATACATATATTGTGGTAATCTAGTTGATCTTGCAGATGAGCTATCCTCCCCTAAACTAAACTTAGGTATGTTGGTTATGTTTACGTTTTGGTTTAGCTGACATGATATACTTGCAGGAAGAGAAGAACAAATATTACTAGCAATATGGTAGACTACAGTACGAGATTATCCCTATAGATCATATGAGTAGCATGGTAATGAGTACTCCTCTCACATAGCAAACAATTTGGGAAGCTTGAAGGAAGAAACAAGGAGTTGGAAAGAAGATAATGATTGAATCATTTGATCACAAGAGAAACTTGCTACGACACATGAGAAACATGCAGAAGTCAATGAAGTTATCCTTCAGAACTTGTCAGACTTGCAGAGATAGAGACGGCTTAGAATCATTCATGGGAAAGAGGATAGGAATAATGGGACATATGGTAGCAGGTCACATGGTGGACACAGGTTGGATATAGATGACACGATCATAGATGGAAGATTCCTGGATATGCCTGATAGATGAGGCAATGGACATGGGCTTTACTCTAGTTCTGGTTTAGATAGGTATCATGGTCATGATCACTATCATCCTTATAGGAGGAGTGACATGGGTTATTTGTTGGATGATTTCAAGAAATAAAAGCCACCTATATTTGATGGAGAAATGAAGAAGTAACAGGATGTCGAAGCATAGTTGCTTGGGATGAATAAGTTCTTCAGATTACATGATTATTCAGAGAACATAAAGGCCAAAATAACTACATTCAGTCTTAAAGGTAAAGCATATATTTGGTGGGAAGATGTAAAGAATGTCAGACGTATCCATGAAGAGGAGTTGACTTGGAGTGAGTTCGAGAGGCTATTTAGAAGAAGTATCTATTTGAGAGATACTATGATGATAGGGAAAAGGAATTCTATGAGCTGAAGATGGGATCTATGACCGATGAGGAGTACACCAGAATATTTTTGTAGTTATTGAGATATGTGCCTTACCTCAAGGAGGAGAAGGCCAAGATTCATAGATTCATCAGTGGGTTTCTGGTAGCATTCAAAGACGAGATTGAGTTTCATGAGCTTAGATTATTGGAGAAGGTCCTCTGGACGCTAAAGCATTGTTATGGGCAAACCATTAATGTATGTCAGTTTTGTCAGTCAATAGTGACCAAATTGTACTCTTTCAAGTTGTTGATAGGGTCCTAGGTCAAATGTTTATAGTGTCAAAATGTTTTCAAATAAAAATTTGATCATTGGGTAGTATGTCTAGGTATGTTACTAATCCCATCATCCCATGGTCAAAATTGTCATCTTGGTTATGCCCACTAATGTGACAAAATGGTTATTAACCAAATCTTTAAATGGCCAAAACTTTTGATCCGTAAGTTGGATTGAGATAAAATTTATGTCATTGGGAAGCTCTTGTGGTAGCGAACACAATGGTGGTGTTATTTTTTAGATTCAAAGAAGTTAGAAATTGAGAAATTTTGTGACCCCATTCTCCATGATATGACTATGGAGGTTAGGTTAAATGAAAATAACACCTCCCACTAAGCTAGTTTAAGCTAAGGTGGTGCAAGGGAGTCTTACACTTTAGTATGTTGAAATATGTTCTATGCACAAACAATGTGTTTTTACCTTTGTTGCATGCCTCAAATTGTCTTCAACTACCACCTTGCATTAGAGACACAATTACACGTTGATTACAGAATGAAGAGCTCCCTTATAGTTCCATCCACTTTCATTGGTGTTAACTTTATAGCTTGTATAGCTAAGTTTGCGAGAGAATCTACCATTGTATTCAACTTCCTAAGTACGTGCTTAACATAAAAACTATTGATGATGGGGAAATAGTATTTTTTATGTACTTGAATAGATAATTTAGTCTACTATATGTTGGATAGATTCCAAGGAATAATTTTATGGTTAACATTAACATATAAAACCTCTCTATATAAATTTGCACAAAACTTTGCTCTTAAAGGTATAGTTCATTGGGCAAGACATATAAACATGTTATATAAAATCTCTTTATATAAATTTGCACAAAATTTTGCTCTTAAAGGTAAAGTCTATTTGGAAAAACATATAAACATGTTCTGTAAAATTTTATAAGATTCTTATTTCAATTCTCATCAATCCGTGTCAATAGTAGATGCAACAAAGTGAACCTAATAGTTATCACTATAATTATAGCGATAATGGAAGAAATTAATTTTATACCATATTTTTTAATCACAAAATAAAAAATAAAAATAAAAAATTAAATTAGAAATACCATCAATCTATATATAAAATTTAATTTCAAATATATTTAATACTTTATTTTAAAAAAAAACAAAATTTTTAATTATCAACTTTGTTAAAATAATAAAAACAAAGTAAAGATGGTTATTAACATTATAAAAACAAAGTAAAGAGATTATTAACACTATAAAAACAAAGTAAAAATGGTTATTAATATAGTTGTTTAAATTTTTAACCACACAATTATCTTTTTTTTAAAGCCTTCAGCTATTTAAAAAAAAATATCATGGGTGATCTATAGTGTATGCCAAATAAAACAAAATTGATACTAAAGAAAAGGAGAGCCTTGAAAAAGAGGGGAAAACATTAAAAAAATGACAGAAAATTAAGAATAAAGAAAAAGGAAAGCCTTGCAAAAGAAAAAAAACACATAAAAACCGAGACAGCTTACTAGCCAATGCAAAATGAAACCGAAAAGAGAATATATAGTAAAATAATATCTAACCAGTTTGTCAGAGAGAAAAAAACAGGGAAGGAGTCCTATTTTCATATTCTTTTACTTTTGTCTATATTTTATTTATTGACATTGTTGATTGATAATTTAATATAATATTTGTTGAGGGATTAACTAGATAGCAAGGCTCTCGGATGCGGGTGAATTGGAAAGCTATTAATGTGATGGGACCTGGGTGCGGCAAAGGGTGGAGACACTTGCCCACCCAAGTCACTGCCAGAGGGGGGCACTCAAATCACACTGTCATCACATCAAACGCATTTACTCCATGCGCAGGTCGAGATCCGACCTTAATTCTCTTACGCGCCTCCGTATGCTCCTCATTGCTTCGGCCTTCGGCTCTCATCAATGAGATGTTATTGCAGGGCGATCTTCGATGTAATTCCAATCAGGTTTTAAAAATGGAGAGTGGCTCTGGCTATTTAGGCGTTCCTCCTCCGATGCACTGTATGTGCTCTCCCACTGCTGGGCTCCCCAGTCAGCGCACGACTACAGGAAGAAGAAGCCTGCTGAACTGCTGCTTAGACCTTGGAGATGGTCTGCACTTCTCTCGTTCTGGCCTTTGTCTGTCTGCTTATGTTTCTCTGAATATTCTCTTTAACCAAACCTCTTTCACTCCTGCTCCTCCGTCACTTATCTTGCCCTCCGCGGAGACTGATTCCATGCCTCGCTTATGTCAACGCATGCGTTGCTGCAGAGGTAGCACCAAAAGCCAACCCCTGCGCCCGCCCTCAAGCTCCACCTCTGAGTCGTCTTCTCAATCCAGTGAATATTTCTCTAGCCGTTATCCTAATACCAGAAGTGGGAGGGGTCGATTCCATGAAACTGGCCATCGCTTGGGCTCCTCTGCTCCTCCCGTCCCCACCGCTCAGGCCTCTCCCTCGCTCCAAACTGCGCATTTCTCTTTCAATTGTTCCTTGAATCGCCCTCGCATAACTGCCTCAATTACAGTTGCTTTCAAAGAAGAGGCCCAGGCGAGAGAGCCGATCACTTGTCAGGAGGGGCAGAGTACAGAGAAAGCTCAGGTTTTGGACCATTAGACAGGGTCGTTGAACAAGCAGGTCAAGGATGCACATGTTAGCAGGGTTCGTGAAGGGCAGACGGCTCAAGGCGATCCAGGACCATCCATGCAAGAAGCTGCTCCCACCGAGGACCTGTCAAAGAAGGATGAAGATATCGCTACATACTGGTGCCGCATTGTTGAAGAACCGCCTGATGAGTAATTGTTCTTTTCTTGTCTGGTTTTCGTGCTTCGAGGCCCATTCTACTGGGCTTGTCTTTGATTATCTAGATATGTCGGTCTATAGTTTTGTTTTTACAAGTTATAATCGATGTAATCTTCAGAGGAATCCACCGTTGTTACCCCTGCGAGCGCAGGGCAATAGTCTGAGAATTGTTCGAGGCTGGTTTCCCCTTGTGGGCAGTCTTTTTTCTGTCAATTTTGTCAAGTATGCCACAGGTCTAGGCAAAGACTCGGCTTCGGCCATGATGTAAAATAATTCTCTTGTTAATAGATTAAACTAACTTAGAAAAAAAAAAAACTAGATAGCAAGGCTTATGAGAACTTTTCATTATAAATTTTACATATCAAATGGAAAAGTAAATTTTGCGTAATAGATAACAATATTTCTTTTACAGTGTAGTAGTTTAATTAATAAATGTAGTAATTTAATTAATAGATGAAAGAATATTTTTTCAATTTTATTTAAAATCTAATATAAACTTTTAAAAATTATAATTTTAAGTTGTTTAATTTATTTCAAAATATTAAAAAAATATTTTAAAGAACAAAAACTCTTTCTCACTGTAAATTTTATTGTCTTAACCACAAGATAAATAAACCATTTCATTTATTAATAAACCTACACCTTTCTCCCCACCCAAAATAAAACTTAATCCAATTTACAATATAATAATCTAATTTGTATGTACCAAAATGAATTCAAAAATTTTGAAATACCATATCTTATACACAAAAATACCACGATTTTCACAAAACAAATGTTCAGCTACACTTAGTGAAAACCTTTCTAAATGGATCTTACTGCAATTCAATCCCTCCAAATGCAAATCCAGCACATGGAAACAAAGCCCTGCCAGAAGCTGTAATAACAACTTAATTAACATTTTCTATGTTAACTTAATTAACATTTTCTCTGTAAATAAAAGAGGGCACAGCGATGAGGGACACCTGCAGTATTTAATATTTTGTATTTCAAACCAAAATATAGGTATATATTGAAAATTATGCAGGTATTTTGGCAGTTAGTTTTTGAGATAATCTATTTAGTTAAGAGTTTGTTGAAAAGCTGGGAGCTTCACAGGAAAAAGACTTAATATAAGAGACAATACTCCACAGAAAAAAAGCTTAATACAAAAACCAGATGAAAAAGCAATCTAACCCATAAACTATTTTTAACCTCCTAAATTTTAAAAATACTTACTTTCTTTCTTTCTTACTGTACTACAAACAATAGCACAAACAAATGAACACCAAATGATCACTTGCAAGTTAGTTATTGATAATTACTAATTGTTCGGACAAACCACTTGATATAAGAAAGGAAGATCTTTAATGTGTTATAATCAATTAGCTCTATGAGGACAGCAATCACAACCAAAACCTGAACTATCTAGTTATATCTTCTCAGAGCTTTTACACAGCCCATCCACCAGATACAAGGGCCTTTCGACATGGAAGTACTGGTTGTTTCATCCAATTTGCATCAATCAAGTCCATTGGCATTCATTTCAGAGTTTTTACACAGCCCATCCACCAGAGACAAAGGCCTTTTGACATGGAAGTACTGGTTGTTTCATCCAAATTGCATCAATCAAGTCCCTTGGCATTCATTTCCATCGTGAGATTGCGTACTCTTTGTTCTTGGCCTGATTTGCTACAAACCCTAATCAAACATCTATAATTACTCGAATCCAGTTTGCGATCCTTTCCACTGTGCTGAATCAGGAATGAATATGCGGCGCCAAACCCTTTGATTTTAAAGAGTTTACCAAGAATATGAGTGTAAGTACAACATAAAGGTGCAATCCCCCCTTCTTTCATTCTATCAAACAGCTCAAGGGCGTTTTCGATTCTCCCTAAATTGCCAGCAGCACGAATCAATATGTTATATCCAATTGCATCTGGTTTGTAGCCCACATTATAAAATCTCCGAAAAAATTCAACAGCCTGTGCAAACCGTGCCCTATTGCAAAGTTCACTTAAAACAATATGATAGCAGATGGAATCTTGAGGACAATCTTTCATCATCTCAAAAATCTCATGAACCTTATCCATCTGGTTCTTCTCACAGTACACATGTATTAGTGGCCTATAAGTCTGCATCCTCGGAGCACAATCAGTATTTTCCATCTTTTCCACCGCAGTTAAGGCTGCATTTATGTGATTTTCTTCACACAGAGCCGCAATAAGCATTTCAAAAGCATATCTTCTGAGACAAAGCTCCAGCTGCTCCAACATTTCCATTACTTCATTCAGCGTATCCAGATCATCGTGCCAGGCAGTGGCAAAAGAAAATGTTCTTGCAGAATAATTGCAACAATTAGGTGACCTCTCTGACAAAACCCTCCGCAGGGTTTCAAAGTCCTTCGAGCGGCCGAGAATATTGACAAGCTTGTCAGAAGTTGAAGTGTCGTTTTCAAACCCTGGTTTTCGTTTGGCCCATTCAAAAAACCTCAGAGCCGAACTTGGGGAACTTATTTTATCCAATACCGTATGAACTAGTTCTGGAGTTACCTGAATCCCCAATTGAGTTAGGGTTGCGTCCATGTGTTCATCGCCATTTTCAAGGACTTGACATATTTCTCTTGCAGCATCCACCACCGCCCATCTCTTGTTTTCTGGGCTTTCGCAAGTTTTGCTTACTTCAAACAAGGCGTAATTCTCTTCTATGTTCCCGCTCAGGACTGCATCTGTTGAGTAAAATTTATGGCCCGAAATGAGTTCTTGAGAACAAGGAAAGCTCGTATCTTTGTGGAAGGTTTTAGGGGCAATGGAGTCCGGAATTTGGAGCCATTCCGCGGATGCAGAGGGCCATTGTTGAAGAAACAGCTGGCTTCTTGAAAATGCGCCCCTCGTAGAGGCCAGTGCTGCACGACGCAAGCAAATCATGGCCTGCATCTACCAGAATCGTTTGTGCAATTGAGAAATGGATGGAGTAGAATTGGGAAAAGTGAAGGGTGGGGTTGTTGCTGGTAGGGTTTTACTGAACTTCAGTTCTATCGGGAGGAAGAAGTTCCTTTGGCTTATTGCCACTCCACATTTCCTAAGAATTCAAGGGTTCTGAGAGGCATAGAAATTTCGCGAGGAAATATTTCATTTATGTACGGGCTTAAAAAAAACAGAGAGGAAAAGAGATCATTGAAATTTTGAGAAATCAAATTCTTTTAATTTAAAAAATAGCAAAAGGCATTTAAAATTATATTAAAAATTAAAACGTTTTTATATAGTTCTTAGAAAATATTTGATATTTATACTATAGCTTTTCATATTTTTATTATTTAAAAATTATATTTTGACTTTTTATTAAAATTAGGTACAATATTTCTGTATTATATTTTATATATATATATAATTGGGTTTGGGGGATATTTTAAAATTGTTTTTGGTTGGCTAAGTGTTTGTATTTCACTAACTAAAACATAGGTTAACAATCCAAGACCCACAAGCATTTGGTAGGAGTGAAAGTTTACCCCCTTATGGACTACCACTTAGTAATTACAGGGGTGTGGTTTTTCTTGAATAACTGCATTTGTGAATAGCAATCAATGATGGTCATCCACGGTGTTGGTTTGACAACCTAAGTTATGATAGGTTTTCCAATGGGTTTGTGTGAGCGTGTGCATGTATTGTTAGTATCATTAATGATCAGGATTTTAAAAATTAATAAGATGCACAAAGATTCCTATACTTTAAAATAAGTATGAACTTTAAAATTGTATTCTAGTAAAGATCTACATTTAGATTTATCTTTTCATCTTATGTGTTATTGTAGGTTTTATGATAAATATGTCTTTAAGAATAAGTAGAAATGGTATCTTCTTATAAAAGGACCTTTGAGGTGAAAAAGTATTATCTTAGGTAACCATGATGGTTTCAATGCTGATCCAATAAAGATATCAATGATTCTTCAGTAGCTATCATCGAAGATTTAAGTGTTGCAAAGCTTCTCAGGAATGGCCAATTACCTATGAGAGCTCGTTATGTAGTTGTACCACATTGCACGCTTACTCAATTCATTAAACATTGACCAAATCATAGTTAGCTAGGGCACCAGTTTGAAGAGATCAAGCTCATAGCTTTTACTATTCTAGCATTTTCTTTACTTGATATTCATCAAGCCTTTGATGTCGATATGTATGCCTATAGACATGCCATAGGTGCACCTTTAATGCAACTTTGAAGACATGTTGCATAACACTCATAGACTTTTTCAAATGTGGTTCTATATTATTCAATAAATGATAAAGAAATGTGTGAAATAGTTTAATCTATAAACTTGTATTGAAGACATTGTTTGTTCATATAAGACACTAAAATAACCATAAATATCTATAGTTTCTCTAGGCACAAAGGAAGATTGGGAATGCATAGCACATGAAGTGGATCACATATTTTAAATTTAATGTTGTGATTATGTCAAGGAAGCATAAATGTAACACCCCTCATCAAAAATCCATGTAATAAAGTTAATAAAGGAAAAATAATAACCAAGGTCATGGGACATGTATTCCAAGTTGAATGTTGGGAAAAACATAGTGATAGGGATCACTTGTGATCAATTAATGGCTATGGAAATTAGCAAAGGAAATGGAAAAGGATTTGGAAAGGAATGAGACATTTATTGGCATTTTATTTATTAAAATAAAGGAAAATAGGATAAAAGGAAATTGAAAGGTCACAAGTTGCACGCGAGGAGGAAAATGAAGGAAAATAATGGAAAATGAAGAAAATAGAGGCCTCAATGATAAAAGGCTTATGAGGATCAGTTTGCAGCTTTTTGTCAGTTCAGTTTTGGAGGTTTCATTCCATTCTCTCTCTCTCTCATACTCTTGGACACTTGGAGTTTTCTTGGAGCACTCTTGGAGGAGTGTGGCATACTTGCGACTTGGAGCAAGAAGGAAAAGGAAGAGTAGGAAAGCGCAAGAGGATATCACGATCAGCAGTTACAATGGTTTTTTCTTGCAGGTACCGAGTTGCATGTATGATTTCCTTCTTAGTTTTGGCATGCGTGGCTCATGCCTGTGGTTTCTTGGTTATGATTTGTCATTAGCATGGAGGATTGTCTGGATTGACAATGGTTTTTCCTAGCCTTTTTATTTCTTGGATAGCCATGGTGTTGTGGGTTTCTTTCCTTTTGTTTTCTGGTTGGTTCTCATGTTCCTTATGGTTATGGGTTTAGTTACTAGTTCTTGGAGCCTTGGTTGGACAAACGCTTTGGAAGCCCTGTAACAGCTTGGGTTGAGTTATTACTCCTGGAAGCCTTGGTTGGAAAAATGCTCTAGAGCCCTTAGTCAGTTGAGTTACTAGTCTTGGAAGCCCTTGTTGGACAAACGCTCTGGAGCTTGATAGGAGTTGTGGGTTGAGTTACTAGTCCTGGAAGCCTTGGTTGGAAAAAATGCTCTAGAGCCCTGGACAACTAGGGTAGAGAATGATCTGGTGATGGTTATTGATTTCCAACCATGAGGTGGAATCATTGGTTGAGGGTTGAGGTGGTTTGGCCTTTGGAAGCCCTAGTTTGGTTTTGTTTTATTTGTTTCATGAGATCTCACACTCATGCTCGAAATATGGCACGGGTGTGATTGCTTGAAAGAAATATTTGGTTCAGCCCAATCTATGGTCAGGTGGTTCGTGGAAGTCCTTGACTTGGTTGGCTTATGCATTCATTAATAATGGATCTTTCTCCTTTGGTATTTCATGTGTAAATGTACTTGTTCATATGTGGATTTTATGGTTGTTATATCCTTGTTATTTATGTTAGTTATATGTTGGTTATGAGTATGTTATATGACAGACTTGATGTATGGCTTTTATCATGTTTTGATTAGAAAATGAATGAACAATGAATATGTGACCTAATAGATGATAATGTAGCTATTGTGATAAGGCATCAGTCCTACTTAACAATTCTCAGAAAAGTATGAGACCCCTATGCTCAGATCTATTGTTATGACCTGTAGATTACATGTTTTTGACATGTTTGATGAAATGTATGTCATGGATAGTAGGTGTAAGATCAATTACGTGTACTAATGATTGCATTAGTAGCCTTATTCCATTGTTTTTATTCATTCTAGGAGTTTCATGAATTTTTGGGAAGTGGCCTGAGACCTAGCCCTAAAAAAATGGTGCATAATTTGGGGTAGTTGGTTCAGAAATGCCTGAAATAGTCCACATTCACTGGCATGCCTTTTTGTGGGAGTGACTAGAAGGCCCCAATCACATGCATGGCTTTTCATGGGAGCATCTGAGAGTCTATATCATCAAAACAGTAAGTTGTCTCAGGGGTTGGTCACCTCGAAGGGTTGGTTGGTTCCTAAAGGTTCTATAGAATCTGTGGAAGGTCAAATTGGCTTTGTCTTGTCAGTTTCACTTCCTTAAATGTACTTGGGGAGTTGAATCATATCATAGTAACTCTTTGTCACATGTTTACCCCAGTGGACTAGTTAGCTTGGGTAAATTTGGGAGGAGGGTGTTATAAGGTGGTATCAGAGCATGGTTCCATTCTCCTTGGGTGATGTCTAGTTTCCATTATCCTTGGATGAATGTGTTTTCGTATGTACATGTTGGTTGCATATGTGTCCTTATTCTTGTGGTTTATGTGCTTATTGTGTATGCATGGTGGTGGTCATGGTTGTTGTTGTGATTTCATGCAAAAGTTGATGTTTTTTTTGTTGGAATGTATTCATCATGAATGTGTGTTAGTGTTTGTATGTATTGCGTATGCATGTGTGTCGTACATGTGTTGTTATGCATGGATTGTGTCTAGTTGGTGTTGTAGTTGTGGCATCATGCATGATAACTGGGATAATGATTGAGATTATGTCTATATACTATAATGATTATGATTATACATATATTTTGGTAATCTGGTTGATCTTGCAGACGAGATATCATCCCCTAAACTAAACTTAGGTATGTTGGTTATGTTTATGTTCTGGTTTAGCTGACATAATATACTTGCAGGAAGAGAAGAACGAATATTACTTTCAGTATGGTAGACTACAGTTCATGAGATTATCCCTATAGATTAGATGAGTAGCATGGTGATGAGTACTCCTCTCACATAGCAGACAATTTAAAAGCTTGGAGGAAGAAACAAGGAGTTGCAAAGAAGATAATGATTGAATCATTCGATCACAAGAGAGAAGTGCTACGAGACAGGAGAAATATGCAGAAGTCAATGAAGTTATCCTTCAGAGCTTGTCATACTTAAAGAGATAGAGACGGCTTAGAATCATTCATGGGAAAGAGGATAGTAATAATGGGGCATATGGTAGCAGGTCACATGGTGGACACAGGTTGGATATAGATGACACAATCATAGACGAAATATTCCTAGATATGCCTGATAGACGAGGCAATGGACATGGACCTTACTCTAGTTCTGGTTCAGACAGGTATCATGGTCACTACCACTATCATCCTTATAGGAGAAGTGACATGGATTATTTGTTAGATGATTTCAAGAAAGAAAAGCCACCTACATTTGATGGAGAAATGAAGAAGTAACAGGATGTCGAAGCATGGTTGCTTGGGATGAATAATTTCTTCAGATTACATGATTATTCAAAGAACATAAAGGCCAAAATAACTACATTCAGTCTTAAAGGTAATGCAGATAATCGGTGGGAAGATGTAAATAATGTCAGACGTATCCATGAAGAGGAGTTGACTTGGAGTGAGTTCGAGAGGTTATTTAGAAGAAGTATCAATTGGAGAGATATTATGATGATAGGGCAAAGGAATTCTATGAGATGAAGATGGGATCTATGACAGATGAGGAGTACACCAAAATATTTTTGTAGTTATTGAGATATGTGCCTTAGCTCAAGGAGGAGAAGGCCAAGATTCATAGATTCATAAATGGGTTTCTGGTAGCATTCAAGGATGAGATTGAGTTTCATGAGCCTAGATCATTGGAGAAGGTCATCTGGAAGCTAAAGCATTGTTATGAGCAATCTATTAATTTCTGTTAGTTTTGTCAGTCACCAGTGATCAAATTGTACTCTTTCAAGTTGTTGATAGGGTCCTAGGTCAAATGTTTATAGTGTCAAAATGTTTTCAAATGAAAAATTGATCATTGGTTAATATGTCTAGGTATGTTACTGCTCCCATCATCCCATGGTAAAAATTGTCATATTGGTTATGCCATCACTCATTGTGATGAGTCATCAATAATATGTCTTGATCACCATTTCAGTCATCATCTCATGTTCATTCATACTGCAAGGTTCAAAGGTCCAAATCATCAGTTTATAAATTCATTAGGTGTCATTATTAGATCAAGTCATCAAAAAGGTCATAAAAAGAATCATGACATCACCTAGGTCATCATTGTGGGAGTAGTAATTCGGGAAAGTGTTCAAAAATGATTCCCAAAGTGAATTTTATTCTCTATAAAGATGTAACTATGCATACTAAAGTTTGAAGTTGCAGTTCACTAGCAATCCATATCATTTTGTGAAAATACAAGGTGGGGCCACATCAACATCTAAGATAAAATCGCCCCCCCCCAGCATATAAGAAGACCAAAGGAGAAAATAATTTACTCATTATACCCTCATAAGACATCACTCCATCAGTAAGAAGCATTTCCACCCTCTTAAAAGATAATTTCTTGCCAAAAAGTGCCAAATTTCCTCCCTCGCCGTGTTGCGTTTTTCTCAAGGGAGAAAAATATTCCTTTTCCAGGGATTTATTCATAAACCACAGGTTCCAAATCATTAAAAACAAGTAAGTTGGATTCATGTGTCCCTCATCTACCTTTCTTTTTCTTCAGTTCATTCTTGAAAGCTCAGAATATCACCCTCTCCTAGGGTTTGCTGTGCTTTTGGTCTCATAGTGTTTTTGGTTCATTTACTATGAAAAAACCCTAAAATTAATTCTCAAAAACCCTCCCTCACATTCCATACACCTTCTTTGAGACTTCCCCTCACCCATTTCCCTCATTTCCATACAAACCCTAGCCTACACTACACTTTCTGGGTTAGGACTGTTTTTTTCATTTCTATACCCATTCCCCTCACTCATTTCCAAAATTTTCACCTCCCTACACTCCCTAACATCTATCACTACCCCAAAATATTTTCCCAAAAATTAGACACTGTCAAACCCCTTCATCTCCCTCCATTCATAAAACTGTCCCAAATCCCTTGTTTTCCAAAAACTAAACCCTAATTCCCCTTCCTAGTGAGATAGGGTTTCACAATGGATCTACAGACCAAAACCACTGATTAGAGGAAGCATAAAGGAGGTCAGATTATTAGATATGAACACACCAAATTCCAATAAATCACGGCTTCACCTTTCCTCAAGAAAATTTTCCAAGATGTGGCCTGCCTTGTTTTCTGTAAGAAGATCTAAGAACTAGGTTTCAATGACGAGTTGACAAGAATATTTTCCACCAGTTTGAGGAGGGATAAGGCCAACATAATAGGGGTTTATTTTAATATTCCAACAGAGGCCATTTCCATAGCCACTGGGATCCCAAACCATGGAGATATATGGTTCAAAAGGACAGACCTAGATATTGAAAATTATAAAATGTTTTTGAAGCCTCCTTACAAAGTCTCTCCAAAGCATATTTTTCCTTTCAGACACTTCCTTGATAAGTATGCCCCTCTCATGAAGATGATAATGAAATACTTCACATTTTAGGGTAGGTTTTCAAGGATATATCAATACCATGTTAGATTATTGATGCATTTCACAGGTGTTAAACCTCTTAACCTACCCCACTACCTCTACAGAAGCTTGGTCAAAATGGCAGAAAAAGTACATAGCAAAGGGAAATATCATCAAGCAATATTGTTCCATCATGGCTTGGTGAAAATCATTGTCTGCCATCAGCTTACACAGGTCAACGTGTCTTGGGAGGTATTCACTCAGTCAACCTCTCTTTTTCCTACTCCAATTCAATCTAGTAGGCAGTCTACACCTTTAACATCACCAAGACATCAAGAAGTTGGTTCCAAAAGAAAACTAGTAACAAGGAAACCTAGTTCAGAGGTGACCAAAACCTACAACAAAGGAAAAAGGTTGATGTTTGCTTCTGGCAGTGTGGAAATTTCTTAGCCTAAATCAGTTGAAAAAGAGACATCAACATATCAGCATGAGGCACCATTACAAGAGGAAGAACATGTACATTTTGACACTCACATGGAAGACTTAGAAGTGCATGAGGAGGAAAAGTCACCTGAGAAAATTATCAAGGATAAGGAAGTTGAAATCAAAGAGCTCAAAGACAAACTATCAAAGGCAAATTTCATGATAGCATTTCTTCAGCAATAGAACAAACAACTTTAAGTAAAATAAATTTTTCTTAGTAAAACCAAGGAAGATTTGGAGAAGAAAGAAGAAAAAGGTAAATATGTGATTGATGTTTATGAGCTTGAGGATGAGGAGGTGTAAATCAAACCAAGGAGGCCAAGAAAAAGAGGTCTCAAGAAGCAGGAAGAGCAAGAAACTGAACCATCTCCATCACTAGGTCAAGAGGATTTTGATAAGTTGATTGCAGCAGAAATTGAGCAAGATAAAAAATTTTGGCTTGGTAAGGTAAATGATAATTTGGAGAAACTTATCAAAAAGGCCAACAGGAACAACAATTTCCAAAGGCACATGGCAATGCATTACTTCACTAGAAACAAGATTTCTCAGATTAGGGTCAAAAACTTGGAAAGGAAATTGAGGAAAACCCTAATTAAGAAAAGGAAGAAGCATATGCTTGATTTGTTGGATGAGACCTCTCTCATTGCCTAGAACATCATTTTCCAACTTAAAGGGGCAATTCCAGACCATTCTTGAAGAAAATTTTGAAAATTTTTAAATTTTTGTGACTTTTGGCTATAACAGGAAATTCAGTAAGCCAAAAGCGCAACGCCTTGGCGCTGCGCTTTTCTGTGAGGGCTCCAAATCACAAAACGTCTATATACCTGGAAATATTCTGACCTGCACATATCATCCATCTAGTTTGTGTGCCATGTCAACCTTATGGTTGGAAGAAAAATGCCAAAAACATGCCAAAAAACCATTTTCTGCCACAGTTTTCACCCTGGCATTGCGCTTTAAGAGTGACCTTGGGAGAATCCATTTTTCTCAGCCTTGGAGATTTAATTTTGATTTATTAAGGACTCTATGTAAAACTAGACATCCTAATATTTCCAATGATACCTTCAGATCAGAATTTGGAGCATTGGAAGTCACTTAAAACTTCCCTTCAAGTTGGAGTTGTGTTTTTCCCTAGAAGTCAAAATTTTGAGTTTTATCAGTCAAAGTCAAATCCTAATGATGTAATTTGTCTTTTTTTGAGTTGACATGATGTAAATGAATTCAATTGATATTTTTAATGTAATTTTGATGTAATTATGAAGTTCATTAATGATAGAAAGGTCAGTCAAAGGCTAAAAGGAGATTTGTTCTAACCTCCCTAGTCTTAGGTTTGGTTAGAGAAGTTTGTGTAAATTGTTCCTATCATGAGGGATTAAACCCCTGAGAGAGGGGAAGATGGTTTTTGGTCTATATGTAGCTTTTTTTCAGTCAGATTCAAGGTTGGACATCAGAGAGTGGAAGGCTTGGAGCTTTGTGTATTATTTGTTTTTTCAGAAATACAAGGTCAGTTGCAGCTATTAAATAGGGATTCATCTGGTATGATTTTGTGGCAATGTTTTTTGTTCTGTAAATCACTTTTATGAATGCATATTTCTCCTTCTTTCCATATCTTTTCTATCAATGATATTCCTTGGCCTCTCCTCCTGATCCAGCTAAAACCATAAATTTGAAAACACTAGAGCTCAATACCTAGCCTAATATATTTTACCCTCTTTAGTCACCTGGTTGATTGTAAGATCATAGAGAGAGCCCTCTCTGATATGGTAGGGCTAGCTATAAAATCCTAAGTGGTTCGAGGTTACCTCCTTCAGTTTCCATTCTCAGCCTAGGGACACTGTGGAGGATAACACAATCAAAGCGCAAATCTAAGACTAAGGACTAGAAAGGTAATGATAAGAATAAATGGAAATGGGATAAGAAGCGAACAAGACCTAAAAACACAGTAACAAAGAGAATGTGGCATTGTCTAAGAAGTTCAATGCATCTGATAGAGGGCGGGGATTTCAGTCTGAGGAGCATGACAAGGGTGATGGTAGGAAGCCCTTGCAGTGTTTGACTTGTGGAGGAAAGCATCATAGGAAAGATTGTCCACAACATTAGGGTGGTATACTGCAGATTTATAGTGATCATGAGGCACAAATAGTGGGGGATGTTGGACAAAGTATTCCTCGGATTTATACAGCATTGGATAGCAAGTAGGCATATCATCAACCATATATCATCGAGATGGATGGTAATATTTGTGATCAAGTTGTTTCTATTTTGACTGATCCTGGATCTAATTATAGTTATGTTAATATTGACCTAGTGGATAAGTGTGTTTTAAATAAAGAAATTTGTGCAAAATCTTGGTTAGTTCAGTTGGCCACGGGTACAATGAAGAGAGTTCATCAATAAGAAAGAGCCTGTGCATTTTATTTGAATGGTATGCCTACCTCAACACATTTTAATGTACTGCCATTGGGATCATATAGTATGTTGTTGCGTATGGACTCATTGGATCTTCATAAGACCAATGTGAATTTTTATGACAAGGCTATTGAGTGTCTGGATGACAATGGGGAAAAAAGATTCTTATAGGATAAGAATAAGGAAACATTAGTTATAATGGTGACATCTATGTAGGAAAACCACCACCATAGGAAAGGGTGTGTGTTATTTGCAATGCATATTTCCAGTGAAAAATGTAAGGAAGTTGAGGATGCAAATGTTTTGAGCAGGTACCTAGTTCTACAAAATTTTCAGGATGTGTTCTCAACAAAGATTTCAGAGTTTCCGCCTCACACGGAAGTGGAATTTTCTATTGAGTTGGTAACAGGGGTAGCGCCAGCATCAAAGGCACCATATAAGATGAGCACACCTGAATTAGTGGAATTGAAGTTGCATTTGAAAGAAATGATTGAAAAAGGATACATCGGGCCAAGTGTATCGCCTTGGGGTGCACCAATGTTGTTCGTGAAGAAGAAGGATGGTATTCTCAGGTTATGCATTCATTACAAGTAGTTGAACAGGTGACCATCAAGAAGAGATATTTGTTGTCAAGGATTGATGAATTGTTCTACTAGTTGAAGGGAGCAATACTGTTCTCAAAGATTGACTTGAGATTCAGATACCATCAAGTATGCATTAAGGAAGAGGACATATGCAATACTACTTTTAGGATCAGGTATCGGAATTATGAGTTTTTTGTAGTTCCTTTCGGTTTGACTAATGGTCCAGCTACTTTTATGTGCTTGATGAATAGTGTATTGCATCCCTATCTGGACAAGTTTTTTATTGCATTCATTGATGATATATTGGTATATTATAAGAATGAGGAAGAACATTCTGAACACTTAGCAGTATTATTGATATTTTTGAGAGAGCATCATTTTCATGCTAAGTTCAATAAATGCATCTTCTTTCAGATGGAGGTACATTACTTGGGACATTTGGTGGCATAACGGTGGATGCATAAAAGATAAGGGCTAACATGGAGTGGGCAACTCGTAGGAATGTAGATGAGGTAAGATCATTCATGGGGTTAGTAGGGTATTATAGGAGGTTCATCAAGAAATTATCATAGATTTCTTATCCTATTACATCATTGCAAAGTAAAGTTAAATTTTTTGGATAAATAGAGGAATGTGCAGCCAAGTTTCAGCAGTTGAAGCAGTTGTTGACACATTATATAGTTTTAAAGATTTCACATCCGGACAAAGAGTTTGTGGTATGTACAAAGGCTTTCAAGAGAGATCTTAGTGGAGTCTTTACGTAGGAAGGACAATTCGTATGCTATGAATCAAGGAAACTAAATGAGCATGAGAAAAAATATATGACACATGATCTTGAGTTGGCAACGATCATTCATGCGTTGAAGATGTGGAGGCATTATCTTCTTGGTAGGAGGTTTGTATTGATCACAGTGGATTGAGGTATCTATTTTACCAACTGAATCTGAATGATAGGCAAGCTAGATGGTTGGCCACAATTAGTGACTTCGACTTTGAGATCATGTAGATTAAAGGTAAAGAGATCAGGGTTGTAGATGCTCTTAGCAGGAGGATACAAGTGAATCATATAGTAGCTATGATCTCCTATGGGATATATTTACACGATAAAATCTTGTAGGCGAGACAATAGGATGACTGGTATAGGGGGCTTATGCATAGGTTGTAATAGGGTACAGGTGATTAGGATGTCGACTATCATCTCATAGCATATGGCTTGGTCAGATTTAGGGACATTATCTATGTTCCAAATAGTAGTGAGCTCAAGAAGCTTATCTTGAGGGAATTTCAAGCTAAGCCATACTCAGTTCACCTAGGATATCATAATATGTTGAGGACAATGAAGAAGTTTTATTATTGGTATAATTTGAAGAGGGAAGTGGCGGAGTTTGTGGCTAGATGTTTGGACTGTCAATAGGTGAAAACAAAGTGTAAGCATCCATGTGGATTAATATATTCGATTTAAATTCCAGAGTGGAAGTGGGAGGTCATTTCCATGGATTTCATTATAGGTTTACAGAGGACATCTAGACAACATGGTTATATCATGGTTGTGGTGGATAGGTTGAAAAAGATAGCACACTTCATTCCAATGAAGTCTACGTATTCAGCTAGTGATATGGGACTGGTGTTCATCAGAGATGTAGTGAGGTTGCATGGTGTTATGAAGAAGATTGTGTCAGAAAGGGATGCTAAGTTCACTTCTAGGTTCTAGAAAGAGTTATTTTTAGGCTTAGGTACAAATTTTGCCTTCGATACATCTTATCATCTATAGACAGATGGATAAATAGAGAGGGTCAATAGGATATTGGAGGACATGTTGGGGATGTATGTGATGCATCAAAAACATAGGTGGGAAGAGTATCTTCCACTAGTAGAGTTTGTATACAACAATGGCATCAAGATTCATTGAGGACGAGTCTATTTGAGGTACCCTATGGGTGGAATTTTAATACTCCCATTAGTTGGAGTGATCCACTTAATAGGGTGTTGATAGGACCGAGCATGTTGGAAGATATGGAACAAGAAATGTGGGAATCAAGAAGAATCTGAAGACAACACAAGACAGATAGAAAATTTATGCAAATCAGAATAGGATGATTAAGGATTTTCAGGTTTGGGAACAGGTGTACTTGCTCATCAATCCCAAGAAGATCTCCTTGAGGATTGGATCATGTTCCAAGCTGGCACCTCGGTATTATGGACCTTTCAATATTATTGAAAGGATTGGAATAGTAGCCTATCGACTTGCATTGCCTCCAACAGTGAAATTCCATAATGTTTTCCATGTGTCATTGCTTAAGAAGTATGGTAAATAGGTTGATCATGTGATTGACTGGTCTTTATTGCAGGTGGATCTAGAAGGAGAATTCTAGCCATAACCTCAACACATTTTGCAGTAAAAGATGCTCATGCTTCAGAATCGAGGAATCGAGGAATCAAGTAAGTTAAAGTGCAATGGAAGCACTTTGGGCCCAATAAAGCTACATGGAATATGGTTGATCAGATGTGGGCAATGTATCCTTCTCTATTCGCTAGTTGAGGGAATGTTTTTGGAATATGTTTTGGTGTTATTTTTTGGTACATGTGGATATATCTATATGGATGTAAATACCTCCATGAGTTGTGCTATAAATATCCAATAAGTGGTACATTAGGGGAATTTTGAGGTCTAAAATAGGCCTCCTAAGGAAATTATAAAATAATAGTGGAAGTAATAAAATAATATTAGATTACATCATCAAATTTTAGAGGGAAAAAAGAAAAAACTATTTTTTCAACTGATCTCCCTATGGGTTTACTCAAATTTCAAGTGCAAACACTCGTTGGATGCAGAATTTGATTTCTCACCCAAGGAGTACCCATGTTCCATACTTTTGATGGACCCTGCTACACGAAAAATGATAAATACATGAAAAACGTGATTTCAATTATGTTTTTTCATGTATATCTCATTTTTCATGTAGTAGGGTCCATGGAAAGTATGCAACATGGGTACTCCTTGGATGAGGAATTAAATTTTGCATCCAATCAGTACTCCTCCTCAAAATTTGAGTAAAACCTTAAGGAGATAAGTTGAAAATACGAGTTGAAAAAGTAGTTTTATCATTTTATTCTTATTTAATATTTTTACTTTTTTACTCCAAAAATGATGAATCATCCCCCATAGTTGACATCATCATCTTGAATCCTATTGGTTCTTATAAAGTTTATTTTGGTTGTACAATTTTCTTAGGAGGCCCATTTCAGACTTCAAAATTCCCCTAATGTGGGCGTCATGTTGTTATGGTTGTCATATTTTTATGTTCCTCGTGTTGGTTTACTTCTCTGCAGGATGATCATTGTAAATACGACAATGAGCTAAGTTATAAAGCTCCATAGGTAGCATGTTTTTATTTATGTAGTCTTGTTGGTTGTGTGTTATTGAACACTAAAGACAGAGTTCACCCAAGGGGGGGTGTTCTGTAACAACCCTGGTCAAAAATCCATGTAATAAAGTTAATAAAGGAAAAATAATAACCAAGGTCATGGGATATGTATTCCAAGTTGAATGTTGGGAAAAAACATAGTGGTAGGGGTCACTTGTGATTGATTAATGGCTACGGAAATTGGAAGAGGAAATGACAAAGTGTTTGGAAAGGCATGAGACATTTATTGGCATTTTATTTATGAAAATAATGGAAAATAGGAGAAAAGGAAGGTGAAATGTCACAGGTTGCATGTGAGGAGGAAAATATTGGAAAATGAAGAAAATAGAGGCCTCAATGATAAAAGGACTTATGAGGATCAATTCCCAATTTTTTTTCAATTCAGTTTTGGAGCTCTCATTCCATTCCCTCTCTATCTCATACTCTTGGACACTTAGAGTTTTCTTGGAGCACTCTTGGAGTAGTGTGTCATACTCAGTATTTGGATCAAGAAGGCAAAGGAAGAGCAGGAAATCATAATAGAACATCAAGATCAACATCTACAACAGGTTTTTCTTGCAGGCACCGAGTTGCATGTATGGTTTCCTTGCTAGTTTCGGCATTCATGGCACATGCATATGGTTTCTTGGTTATGATATGTCATTAGCATGGAGTATTTCCTGTATTAATAATGGTTTTTCTTGGATTAATAGTGGTTTTGCCTAACCTTGCCAATTTCCTAGATAGACATGGTGTTGTAGATTTATTTCTTTTTGTTTTCTTGTCGGTTCTCGTGTTACTTATGGTTATGGGTTGAGTTTTCTTGGAGCCTTGTTTGGAAAAACACTCTAGAATCCTTGTAACTGCTTAGGTTTAGTTACTAGTCCTCGAAGCCTTGGTTGGAAAAATGCACTATAGCCCTTAGTGGGTTGAGTTACTAGTCCTAGAATCCCTGGTTGGACAAACACTATAGATCTCGACAACATTTGTGGGTTGAGTTACTAGTCATAGAATCCTTCATTGGAACAAATTCTCTAGTGCCTTAGACAGCTTGGATAGAGACTGATATGGTGATGGTTAGTGATGTCCGACCATGAGGTGGAATCACTGGTTGAGGGTTGAGGTGGTTTTTCCTTTGGAATCTCTAGTTTGTTTTTTATTTTTATTTTTTTCATGAGATCCCACATTCATGCTTGGAATATGGCGCGGGTGTGATTGGTTGAAAGAAAGATTTGGTTCAGCCCAATCTATGGTCGGGTGGTTCAAGGAAGTCCCTGACTTCGTTGGCTTATGCATTTATTAATAAGAGATCTCTCTCCTTTGGTATTTCATGTGTAAATGTATTTGTTCATATGTGGTTTTTATGGTTTTTATATTCTTTTTATTTCAGTTGGTTATATACTGGTTATGAGTATGTTATATGACAGACTTGATGTATGGATCTTATCATGTTTTGATAAGAAAATGAATGAAAATGAATATATTAAATAATAGATGATAATGCAACTATTTTGATAAGGCATCAATCCTTCTTAACAATTCTCAGATAAGTATGATACCGTTATGCTTAGATATGTTTTTATGACCTATAGATTACATATTTGTGACATGTTCGACAAAATGCTTATCATGGATAGTAGGGGTTAGAACAAGTACTTGTACCAATGATTGAATTATTAGCCTTATTCCATTGTTTTTATTCATTTCCAAGAGTTTCATGAATTTATGGGCAGTAGCCTGAGACCTAGCCCTAAAAATGTGGCTCAGAATATAAGGTCATTGGCTCAGAATCTAAGGTCATTGGCTCAGAACTGCCTGAAAAATTCCATATTCATTGGCATGCCTTGATGTGGGAGCGACTTGAAGGCCTCAATCACATGCATGGCTAGTCATGGGAGCATTTGAGGTCCAGATCAGCAAAACAGTAAGTTGACTTAGGGTTGGCCACCTAGAATGGTTTGTTGGCTCCTGATGTTTTTGTAGCATCTGTGGAAGGTCAGATTGGTATTTTATTTTCATTTCCACTTCCTTAATTGTACTTGGGGAGTTGAATCATATAATAGTAACTCTTTGTCACAGGTTTACCCCAGTGGACTGGTTAACTTTGGTAAATGTGGGAGGAGGGTGTTACAATAAGAAAGCATGTAAATTTCCTCTTTATACATTTCAATTACATATATTTTTTGTAGTGATAATGATAATTGTATTTAAGAAAATATAGGGTGTTGTGTGTCATGACCCAAGTGCCTTAAAAATTATAAAAAATCAATGATTATAATCCACTTTCAGGGGGGGACCTTTTGTTATAGTTAATCCAATACAATAGAGAAGATGAGATGATCATAAGTGTTATCTCAATTTTTCTTCATAGTTTTAAGTTTAGAAATGTGATTTATTATTATTATTATTCAAAAAAAAATTAAGCGTTGATAGTTGGATTGTCAACGCCAATTGTTAAATGTAGAATAAAATGCACTGACAGATGGATTATCAACGCTTATTGTGAATTTTTAAAAGAAAACGTTGACAGCTGGGTTATTAGAAACCTTTTGAATTTTAATTTTTCAAATGTCAATATAAAAAGCTGATAGATCACACGTCAACGGAGGAGTGGTGAATCGATCAAGCAAGCACTGGCTAATCAAATAGTAACATTTCATTTCATAATTTCACAAGGGGATATTTTCATCACCGGAAGTTAATCGTTATTGTAAATGAATCAGTTAATTCATTATGTTTATGTATGACTGATTGAATAACACGTTAAATATCAAATGTTTCTGGATGATGTAAGTAATAATATTACCAAGAGTTATAAGTTGTGCATAGTTAAACCTTATATTGTTTTATCCGTCAAAGTAAAACAATTGTTATCCTTCATTTTGGTGATCAAATCCCACTCCCATTTTTGTTGTTGGTATTTTGGACGGTGGTTATGGGGAAGAGCGGAAAGTTGCAAAGAGGGGAGCCCAAAGGACCCGAAATTCTCGAGGCATATCCATAGGTTCGAGAATAGTTTCAGGAGGCTAGATGGGATGAATTTTTCTTCTGATGTACAAGTTACTATGACATGGTTGCTAAGGATTTTGCTGAATCATTTTATTGTCAACGAGTTACTGTCGAAGGGATTTCTTTCCTTGAAAAAAGGTAGGCGGTTTTCAAGGTTATAGACCTCCATGTGGATGGAGAACGGTGTTTTAAAAGCCAAATTTTGGCTGGAATTGATGTGCCATTTTTCTTGAAGGAATAATTTAAGGAAAGACACTGGCGTTTAGAGATATAGAGAAATTTTTTAAAGGACGAATGGCACCTACTCCTGAGGATTAATAGTCATATTTCACATGTGAGGGACACTTCAACAGAGTCAATTTATATCATTTTTGTTTCCTCGCTCACCTTGCAAGATAGGTTAGGATGAATGCCCCATTATTTTTGTTGATGAGTGTTAAATAAATGTCTACAATGGCCAGTGAAAAACTTGATGTTTCCTCCCATTTTATTTATCACAAAGGCTTGATTAAATTGTTAATTGAAAACAATTTAAGAAAAAACAATAGAACGTGGGATAAATTTCTCTTTTAGGGGGGTTTTATAGATATTATCACACCAAATACTAAGGCCAAAGGCAGAAAGAAAGGAACCAAGAAAATTGTTGAACAACCCCAAACCCTAGAGTAAGGGAATTCATCTATTGAACCTAGAAGTTAGAAGAGAACAAAACTTCCCCCTCCTTTAGTTACTGAATTGGAAAGGGTTTATATAATAAGAAGTGAAAGACTTAGTGAAAATAAGAGCTTTCCCTCTCCCGATGTATCTTCTCCTATAGAGGCTGAGGTCACTTAGTCAACAAAGGAAACAATGGTTCAAGCTACTGAACCCGAGAAAGAGAAAGAAAATAATGATAGGGAGTCTACTTTAGCTGAGATTTATAGAGGAGGAAGAAGACCACATACTACATTGTTGAATAAACTCAGTCTAAATATCAAACTTAAGCAAAACCCTAGGCTGACAGAACATGCCATTGAGGTAGATGATACGCCTCAAAAGGATTTGATCATAAATAAAGAAAACCTACTAGTTCTTAGAGGATTAGGAGGCAAAGAAGAAACCTACTATAGAGGCTAACAAACCTAGGAAAGGGAGACAAAGAAAGGTTGATATCTTGGTAGAGGCAGCCAACAGAATGAGCTAATCATTTTCAAAACAAAGTTTTTTTGGCCAGAACGTTTCATGGGAATCTCAATCAAACGTTGATAGCGGCATTGTCGGCGCGATTTTGCCTAAGTTTTTATGTAGCGTCGATAGTTAGTCCGTAAACGATCTCATTTTTTCTCTCGATTTGAAAAGGTGCCAATAAATTCATTAGCACTGGAGGAAAAGGTAATTTTGAAGGTAACAAGAAGAATTTTGGAACGAAGGATCTAATTTCCATTTGTCCTTTTTATGGATCAAGACCATATGTTAAGGATAAATTGATACATTGAACATTATGATAAAGTAAGCCTTTTCATAATTTCTTGGAAGGATATTAGTCATCAATTTAATCCTTAATTTTTTCCAGCTCTCCAGCAACAACATGATTTTTAGATACAAAATATGTTGGCATGTGTTGTCCTTGATGGCAACTTCGTTGATGAAATGAGATGATTGGCAATATAATGCAGAGTGTTGTCCTTGATGGCAACCTATCTGATGAAGTTGTACTTGATGAAATTGTTAATGATGTAAATCTGATGTATCTACAATCAGTACAGAAGTTGCAGAAGAAAGAATCTACAGTATGTGCAAGAAGAATGTCAAACAAGGTATGTAACGAAGCATACGCAGGTTTGTTTAGGAGAAGTCGCGTATGCACGCGGAAAAGATCGTGCCAAGTCGTGTATGCCTAATTGCGCTCTAAATTTATAAAACCAGAGGTTACTACCATGGTATTGACCCATTGTATTGAGCGTTGGATTGTCTATTTGATCCCGTCCAGGAATACCATTCGAAGTAATGTGGTTTTGACTCATGGTATTGAAAAAGGCTAAATCTATATAAGGAGAAGAATTTCATTGCGCAAAGTGTGGGTGTCTGGGCTTTAATGAATACTTCACTCTGAAGTATATCTGCATGGTTGAACTCTGCTCTTAATTGATAGATCTGAATCTATGATGCATCTATGAACATAATGAAGGTTCAAGATCTCTAGATCTTGAAATGGTGAATCTCTTGGATGATCTGAAATGAAGTGATGAAGACCTAGCGCAAATCTGTTGAAGAAGTTGAAGAAATCTGGGTAAGTTCATAGATCCGGTCTGATCTGAAAAATTTATCTTTTATAGATCTATACGTAGGTTCGTTTCGTGAAAAGCGCGTGTATACGCGGATCTATTCAGACAAAAGCGCGTATGGGTTGTTAGGGTTTTTATGATAAATTTCACAAATGTATACGCGGGTTCACTTCATTAAGGGCGCGTGTATACGTGTGTCTGTTTAAAGAAAAGCACGTATGATATTTAAATTGTTGGTTGCTCAGAAGATAATTGAGGTTCTGCATATCTGTTCTGAAGTCTGGGCTGTCTCTGATATTCTGGTTACAGTGGTATCACTGTTCTGTTTGATGAAATGAGAAAAGGATGCTTGGTGACAAGTGAAGGATTGTGTTGAAGCTGTTTGATCCAGTTTGAAAATTGATGAAACGTGGTTTGCAGTGGATCTGAGGGTTGAAGCCTTCAGTCTGAAAGTAGAAGCTTTCTGCCAGTAGAGGCTGGTGCAAATATCAGGGGGTTGTAGCTCCCTTCCAGGAGAGGCTGGTAAACGAGAGAAGGTTGTAGCCTTCTACAGGTGGGTGCCTGTGTGCTGGTATGAGTCTGCGCTAGTACATGATTGTAAGATGTTTTCTTTATATAATAAATATTGAAGACTGAGACGACGACAGTGGTGGTTTTCTCCCGAATTGGGTTTCCACCTTAAATCCTGGTGTTCATGTGTGTTGATGATATGTGATGCTTTATTCTGTTCTTACTGCACCTGTTTACTGCTTTCTTAACTTCTGATGAATGAATAAAGCACTGATCTAAGTTAAGAATTAACTGCTTATTTGTATCTCTGTGCATACGCGAGTTTCCTTCTGGTTATCTGCGTATATACGCGAGTTCTGTTCAGGAAACTAGTGTATGGGTTTAAAAGCAAGAAAAATAAATAAGTTTTCTAAATACTGATTCAACCCCCCCTCTCAGTATTTTCCCAACAATTGGTATCGGAGCCAGGTCCTTCTTAAAAGGCTTAACCGCTAGAAGGAAGTTCAAGCAAGATGAGAAATCAAGAGGGAACAACATCCATCAAGCCTCCGCTCTTCAACGGAAGTAATCTAATCTTCTGGAAAATAAGGATGAGGTCCTATCTTCAGTCTATGGGAGCAGATATATGGGCCATTGTTGAACAAGGATATCAATATCCAGCCACTGTACCAACAGATGCAACAGAAAAGAAGAATTATGAAACAAATGCAAAGGCGGTCAATGCTCTATTAGGGAGTCTAACTGAATCAGAATTTGTCAAGGTCATGCAGCTGAATACAGCAAAGGCAATATGGGACAAAATCATTCTAAGTTATGAAGGTGATGCAAAGGTAAAAAGTGAAAAACTCCAAACTCTCAGAATTGAATATGAAAAGTTAAGAATGCATAGTGATGAGAGTATTTCTAGTTTATTTTTACGTCTTGATAACATTGTAAATCGTATGAGAAATCTGGGAGAAACAATAGCAGAATCTACTTTGGTTGAGAAAATCTTGAGATCACTAACGACAAAATTTGAGTCAAAAGTTTTTGCTCTTGAAGAAAAACAGGATCTTCAAAACCTTACTGTGGTGCAACTTCATGGCATTCTAACTGCTTATGAAATGAGAAGAGGAGGACCATCTGAAGTCAAATAAGTCGTATTTAGAGCTTCTACAAAAGGGAAAGAAGTTCAAGAAGCAGAAGGATCAGGATATATTTCAGAAGAAGAGGAGGCAAACTTTGTAAAGAAACTTCAACTTGGTACAGGACGGTTTAGAGGTAAGCTTCCTTTGAAATGCTTTAATTGTGGAAGAGTTTGTCACTATGCTGCTAAGTGTCCTTACAAAGAAACACCTGCTAAAGGAAAGGAAGTAGCAAGAAGAAATAAGAACCGGTCTAGCACTAGAAAAAGTTACTATACTCATGAAGACAGTGATGGGTTATCTGATAGTGAGGAAGAAGGTGAACAAGATCTTAGACTTCTTATGGCTTTTGAAAATGAATCTAAAGAAGAAAAAGATACTTTTATGGATGCTCTAGAGGACAATGATTTTCTTAATGAAAACAATCAACTCAAAATATGCTTAGAAGAAAGTAAAATAATCATAGAGACTCTGAAAAATCAGATTGAAGAAGAGAAGAAGCACAATGAAAAATTAGAATGTGAAGTGGTAAGTCTAAGAAAATAACTTGAGAAAGTAAAGAATTTGAATCTTAGATTTTCTAAAGGATCTGAAACCTTGGATGAAATTATCAAGGTACAACGTTCTCCTCTTATAAAGACAGGTCTTGGATATATCGGAGAATCTTCTCAGGCTTCAGCACCAAACTATCTAAAAGCAGCTACAACTGGTCTACAACATTCTGCCACTCAGCAAAGGGATAAAGACCCCTCATAGGTAAAGCATGATCAGCTCAAGTCAAGGAACTTCAACTCAAATACTCTTCAAAGGAACACCAACCAGTAGGTAAATTCAAATAGAAGATTTCATGATCGCAGAAATTTCTACTTCAATGGACAATGTTTCTCATGTCACAATTTTGGTCATAAAGCTGTTCAATGTGTTGCATATAAAACTATCATAACAAGAGAAGCAAGAAAGAAAAGGACTAATATTGGAACAAAGAAGAATACCTATAACAACTTTTCTCCTCTTCAAAAGGAAGTTGAATGTACTTACTGCAATAACTTTGGCCATGAAGAATCTGAATGCAGGAGAAAAGTCCAGCCAAAAGAACATGTTCCTTCAAGCACCAAAGTATGGAAAAAGAAGGATTTACAGGTTGAAAATTGTGGCATAGCTTTATTTGCGGAAGGTGAAGAAAATCAATGGTACATTGATAGTGGATGCTCAAAACACATGACAGGTGACAAGAACAAACTTCTTGCATATAGTGCTCTAGAAAAGGAAAAGAATGTTACTTTTGGAAATGATACACCTGTTGTTATTAAAGGAAAAGGGTCTGTTTTCCTAAAAGAAAAAGTGAAAGCCAATAATGTCATGTATGTGGATGGATTAAAACATAACTTGTTAAGTGTAAGTCAAATGTGTGACCAAGGAACTGAAGTTGTCTTTAGTTCAAAAGAATGTGTGGTACGTGATCTTGATACAAGTAAAACAATTATAAAAGGAAACAGAACTCCAATTAACCTGTATGTATTAAAGAACTGCAAAGAACAATGTTACTTGAGAAAATCTTCAGAAAATTGGTTATGGCATAGAAGGTTGGGGCATCTGAGCTTCTCTCAAATCAACAAGTCAAGCAGACTTAAAGCTGTTCGTGGTCTTCCCAATATTACTCTTCCTGAAAATATCATATGTAAATCTTGCCAATTCGGTAAGCAGACCAAAGTGAAATTTAATGCCAAGGAAGGATCATCAAGTGGGCCTCTTGAACTTATTCATACAGATATATGTGGACCTATGAGGAAAAAGTCACCACGTGGTGAAGAATACTATATCTTATTTATTGATGATTTCTCTAGAATGTGTTGGATTGGGTTGCTTAAACAAAAAGATGAAGCATTTGAGAAATTTCAGATATTCAAAGCTCTAGTTGAAAATGAATTAGATCTAAAAATCAAATGTCTTAGATCTGATCGAGGAGGTGAATATACATCAAATGAATTCCTTGAATTTTGTGAACAACATGGCATAAAAAGACAGTTTTCTGTAGCAGGCACTCCACAACAGAATGGTGTAGCAGAAAGAATGAATAGAACAGTTCAACAAATGGCTAGAGCCATGCTTGATGATTCCGGAACACCTGACACATTTTTGGGAGAAGCAGCTCATACAGCGGTAAACATTCTCAACAAGGCACATGTTTGTGTAAATAGTGACAAAACGCCATATGAACTCTGGTATGGTAATCCTCCCACTGTGAAGCATTTTAAAGTTTTTGGGAGCAAATATTTTATCAAAAATAATGATGAAGATCTTGGCAAGTTTGAACCAAGAGCAGATGAAGGTATACTTCTTGGTTATTCCTCTCAAAGTAAAGCATATAAATGTTACAATAGAAGACTTCGAAAGATTGTTGAATGTATTGATGTTGTTATTGATGAGTCTCCTGCAGCTCCAAAAGAAGAAAAACAAACAACAGATGAAGGTGATGATGACGAATATCCTTCTACGTCAAATAGAAATGATACAGACAGTGAACCCAATGAAGAATCTGGAGATGATTTATCTGAAAAAGCTCCATCCAGATATGTTCAAAAGAACCATCCAGAATCTCAAATTTTGGGTGACAAGGGATCAGGGGTACAAACAAGAAGGACTCTTGTGGGATCTTCTAGCTATCTGGCATTTCTATCCACTGTTGAACCACACAATGTCAATCAAGCTAGCAAAGATGAATGTTGGATTCAAGCCATGAATGAAGAACTTGATCAAATTGAAAAGAATCACACTTGGGAGTTAGTTCCAAGACCACATGATAAAAATGTCATTGGAACTAAATGGATATTCAAAAACAAGTTAAATGAAAATGGGGATGTTGTAAGAAACAAAGCTAGACTTGTTTGCAAGGGGTACACTCAACAAGAAGGTATAGACTTTGAAAAAACTTTTGCTCCTGTAGCTAGACTTGAAGCTATAAGAATGTTTCTTGCCTTATCAAGCTTTCAACAAATCAAAGTTTATCAAATGGATGTTAAATCTGCTTTTCTCAATGGTGATCTAGAAGAAGAGGTTTATATAGAACAACCAGAAGGATTCATTTTGGGAAATGATATAAATCTTGTTTGTAGACTTAAAAAGGCTCTATATGGTCTCAAAAAAGCTCCAAGGGCACGGTATTATCGTCTTGACAAATATCTTCATCAACAAGGATTTTCAAAGGGGTCTGCTGACAGCAACTTATACACAAAAATTGAAAATGATAAATTATTGATTGTGATTGTATATGTTGATGATATCATCTTTGGAAGTAATGAAGAATCTATGAGTCAGAAATTTGCTTCTGTTATGCAGCAAGAATTTGAAATGTCTTTACTTGGGGAACTAACATTCTTTCTTGGCTTGCAAGTACATCAAACTACAGATGGTATATTCTTATCACAAGCAAAATACCTTAAGCAAATTATAAAGAAGTATGGCATGGAAGAATGCAAACATGTAAGTACACCAATGATAACCGGATGTAATCTCAGTACTCATGATGATTCTCCCACGGTGAATCAACCAAAATACAGATCTTTGATTGGAAGTCTACTCTATCTCACTGGGACTAGAACAGACATTATGCATGCAGTTGGTATTGTTGGGCGATTCCAAGCTAATCCAAAAGAGTCTCACCTTCAGGCTGTTAAAAGAATATTCAAATATCTACAAGGAACCCAAGACTTTGGACTATGGTATCCAAAGAATGCTGATCTTACTCTTCATGCTTACACTGATGCAGATTGGGCTGGAAATGTTGATGATCGGAAAAAGCACTAGTGGTGGAGCATTCTATATGGGGAATGACCCAAGTTAGTATCTGGTTAGAGAAGAAGCTAAACTCTATTGCCTTATCTCTGTTGATAGAATATTATTGGTGCCTTACATCATATTTGCACACAACTTCTTTGGATGATGCAAACCTTACAAGACTTTCAAATCAAGTGCACACCTCTTGTCTCCATTATGTGTGATAATACAAGTGCCATCATTATTTCAAAGAATCATGTTATGCATTCCAAGACCAAGCACATCCCCATCAAGTATCACTTCTTACGTGAACAAGTGCTTGAACAAAAGGTAAATTGGAAGTATATTTCCCTCCAAAGAACAAGTTGTTGATATATTTACCAAACCTCTTGCCTAGGGAGACGTTCGAATATGGGACAAAAGTTGGGAGTAATCTACTTTCTCGGAAGATCGAGATGCGCAAATTAAGAAGATTAACTTGGATACGGATTTCTCGAAGGAACGGTCGTGTATATACGCGAGTTTATACACGAGAAAACTGCATGTGGGTATTTCTTGACAAAATTCTTTTGAGTCGGCATTCTTATTGTTTATGGTGATGTTTGGTATCTTGGTGATGTTTTAGCTCTTATATTTCCATTTCATTCTCTGATATTGAATGAAGATGCCTTGATGATTTGCTTGTTGAAAGTGTTGGGGATGCAAGCTAAGGAGCCTTGGTCATCTTGAAAGGATGCATTGGATGCAAGTTTGGAGGGAGCATTAGCATTGTTGAATGTAATGCATTGTTGGCATTATGATAGTTACGAAATATGATCTCTCTCTTGAGGTCTTTTGGTCTTCAGTCGAAAATTCATATTTGTAATTTGATGAAAAGGTCATGTTGAGACCTATGATGTAAAATGGTAATATTCGGTCATGTAAGGACTTGGAGTCAAATTTGTAAAGCACTTGGTTGATTAGTTGAGTTAAAATGTGTAAACCCACTTGGTTGGATACTTGAGTCACATACGTAAATCCACATGGTTGGATCATTGATGTAAGTATAGATCCTTGGTGATAGAAGGTCATGAAGGTCATGTACTTCATTGAAAAATATGTTTGAAGATTTAGCATGAACTCGGGGAGGAGCATGGTAACTTCAATGCACATCGGTCTGTGGAAGCTCTTCTTTCTACATGAGAAGAAAAACCTTGTTTTGGTTTTGATCACGCCCTTTTCCCTTGATGTCAAAGGGGAGAGTAGCATGGTGTTTGAATAGGGGAGAGCATCATGGTGTTTCATAATGGTTATATTCAATGTATCTATACATTGTGATGATCAAACACCATCATGGTTGCCATCAAGTCCAAAGGGGAAATTGTTGGCATATATTGTCATGATGGCGACCTACTTGATGAGATTGATGGTAACCTACTTGATGGAATAAGATTGTTGGCAATATGATGCGGTGTTGTCCTTGATGGCAACCTACTTGATAGAGTTAGTGACAACCTTCTTGATGAGTTAAAGGGGAGATTGTTGGCATGTGTTGTCCCGTGATGAAACCTACTTGATGAAATAAAATTGTCGGCGAACCTATTTGATGAAGTTGTTCATTGATGAGTTGCTATAATAAGCAACCTATGTGTTAAATATGTAAGGATGATGTATACGTGTGTTAAAGGAAGGATGATGTATCTACGAATCAGCTCGGAAGGAACGGAAGAAAAGGAAGTGACGGAGAAAAATGATAAATATGATGTGTCACAAAGCATACGCGGGTTTTGTTAAGGCGAAGTAGTGCTTTGCATTAGAAGAAAGTACGTGCCAAGTCGTGTATGCCCTTTTGCGCTCCAAATTTAGAATACCAAGGGGTTTACCATGGTATTGACCCATTGTATTGAGTGCTTGATTATCTATGTGGTCTCGTCCGGAATACCATCGGAAGTGGTGTGGTTTTGACTCATGGTGTTGATAAATGCTAAACCTATATAAGGAGAAAGAAGATCATTGTGCAAGGGTGTGCATGTGTACAGGTATTGAATGAATACTTCACTTTGAAGTATATACGCATGATTGAACTTTGTTCTTGATTGATAAATCTGGTTATGATACCCATGGATGTTTCTAAATCATAGATACGATGATGGTGAATCTCTAGATGATGCGAGAAGAAAGAGCGGTGAAAGATGCGCGTAAAGTGCTACAGAAGGTAATGAAGAAATACGGGTAAGCTTATGGATACGGATGCTTTTTTGCGAAAAGCTTTCATTTCTGAGATCTATACGCGAGTTTGTTTGTGGAAAAACGCGTGTATACGTGGATCGAAGTACGATAAAAGCGTGTATGGGAAGTTTGGGTTTCTATGAAAAATGCACGGATGTGTACGAGTTGGTCTAATAAAAAGCGCGTGTATGTGCGAGTCTGTTTTAAATAAGCGCGTATGGAATTTGAACTAAAGGTTGCTCATGGTTAGATGTCTGCATATCTATTACGAAGTACGGGTAATCTGCGATATTAAGTTCAAATTGGTTTCTTTATTGTTTAAACATTGGGCAAAGTATGTTTGTTGAAAAATAGAGTTGAAGTTGAAGTTGTTTGATCTAGTTTGAAAATTGATGAAACGTGGTTTGCGGTGGTCTTTGAGGGTCAAAAACGCGATGAGAGGTAATGGCTCCCTTCCGGTCGATAGGCGGTAACGAGAAGACGAGGGGGTAGTAGCTCACTTCCGGGGAGAGGGTGGTGGCGGAAGCCGAGGGGTTGTGACTCCCTTCCGGAAAGGCTGGTAAGCGAGAAAGGTTGTAGCCTTCTGCTGCGGTGGGTGCTGCGTCTTTGGTATGAAGTCTGCGCCCGGTACATGGTTGTAGATGTTTCTTTATAATAAATATTGAGCGAAGACGACGCGTGATGTGGTTTTCTCCCGGAATTAGGTTTCCACCTAAAAATCCTGGTGTTCATGTGTGTGTTGATTTATTACATTCTTCTGTACATATTTACTACTTACTAACATCTAATAAGTAATGATACCAATAATCTAAGATAAGAATTATACGCATAATAGAATGCGAAACATGCGCGGTTCCTTAGAGGATATACGCGTATATACGCTAGTTTTGTTACGTAAAGTAGCGTATGGGTTTTTGAGAAAGAAAAAGTAAAAATTTGATTGACGGTTAGAATCTTGATTCCCCCCCCCCGCCCCTCTCGGTATCTTTCCCAACATGTTTTGCACGGATAAAGGAATTATCTTAACCTTGAACTTGTGATGTCTGGTAATTATGTTGTTGTCATGATTATGCTAATGTCTATATATGTATATATGTGTGTCATTTTCTAATGGGATCATGAGGAATAACTCTTGTGGAGAAATAGTTGCTTATATAAGTGAATGGCATGACAAGGTTCCTAGTTTATGAAATCAAGTAGGAAGAGTAACACGACATATCTGGTCGGTATCCTGTGACAGAATTGATATTATATGCTTGTACTATGTACATTTTATGTTGTGGACGAGGTAATATTTGAGGGTACATCATCAAAATGAAAGTAGTGTGATCTACGACATGTTTAGAAAGCATGGATGGTGGAAAGACATAGTTGTTGTATATATTTTGTACATGTTACTGCGATGTACAATATTCATGTGATGTTATGTATATGGTGTTGTGTACATGCTATTTATGCGGTGTGTATAGATGGTGTTGTGTGCATGTTGGATATACGTGTGTATACATATGGTGTTGTGAGCATGTTGGATATGTAGTGGTGTGTACATATGGTGCTTTGTGCATGTTGCATATGTGGTGTTGTGTACATATGGCATGGTGTGCTGTTGTACATATGTTGATATGTACATGTGGTGTTGTGTGTATGATTTTACATGTTGTGTTGTGTGTATAATTATACATGTAGTGTTGTGTGCATGTGCGGTCTTGTACATGTTATACATAGGGTGTTGTGTACATATCGTGCATGTGGTGATGTGTAAATGTGGTGGTGTGTACTTGTAAATTGCATGTGTTGTTGTGTACATATGGTGTTATGTAAATGTCGTGCATGTGGTGCTATGCTTGTGTGTTGTGTACATATTGTGCGAGTAGTGTTGTGTACATGTAGTATTGTGTAGGTGATTTTGTGTGTGTTGTGTTGTTGTGTGAGTGGTGTTGTGTACATGTGATCACCTGTGTACATGTGAGTACGTGTGCATGTCTTACATGTTGTGTTGTACACATGTGGTATTATTTGCATGTTGTAGATGTTGTTTTGTGTTTGTGTGGTATTGTATATGTGCATTATGTGATAGTATCATGAGATGTGTATTCATTGTGTTGTACTTTGTGTATGTATGTATGTATTGTGTTTACATCGGGTGTAGGTGTAAGTATGTGTGTTGTGTCATGCAAGAACGTAGGTGTATGTGTTGTACGTCGAGTGTAGGTGCTTGTATTGTATGGTGTTGTATTTAAGTGTGTGGTTGTATGTGTTGTGATGTATATTATGTTATGTGTACATGGTTGAAGAAGGCACACAAGTGTTTTTCGACTACTGGCAACCAATCAATGTGCATACCGAAGGATAAGGGTAGAAGAAAAGGATTGATTGAAGGATAAGTATTAGTATTTTATTTCCAACTTTTATTAAGCATGTGATCTATGATTCTGGTTTATGATGGTTTCATGTGATTTATGATTTGATTATGATAGCTGGGGGTTTGATATAATAGGATGTGATATGTTTATATATGATGATTTAGTCAACAACTAGTTTGACTTGTTGCTTGGTGATGAACATAATTGCGGGTGTACCTTGTTGACAAGCTACTTATGAGGTATGATGTGAATTTATTTTAATTTACTTTAATGCTAACAGAAATTATGTGTGCTTGGTATAGGAAATGTGGAAATTCTGTTTTGGGTGTGGTTAGGCCGACTGAAATTGGTAGCAACATAAAAGAAATTGGGCAGGAAATAGTATGTTGGTAAAGTATTCGGGAGCAAGGCCATTGTGGGACATAGTACCCAATGGTGTCCATTGATTTTACATGAATCATGTTATGAGTAGTATGATGGTTTTGAAGACGAGGATATGGCTATATTTTTAAGACCTTCCAATGCAAGGAAACATTGCCAAGGGGAGGAGTCGCTGAGAATATGTAAACGGAGAAGGGGATGCCCACAAAACTTGAAGGTGAATGAGCGCACGGAAGGAGGTAGTCGGATTTTACGGTACTATGTAGAGAATGGAGATGGGGAATGCATTTGTTTGTTCATTAGCATTGCTAGATGAGATACGATTCACATTAGGATTATGCCTTGGAACAATGAGATGGTAACTATTCGTTGAGAGGACAAGTGGCATACGATTATAGCGATGAATGTTGGATGCGATTTTGAATTTAGAAGTGGATTATGGACTTCTGAGGAAGAGGTGAATCATGGTACGCTTTCGAGGGTGGAAGTGTGAGCCTTTATATTCTCTTGGTGTTGATACGAGAATCATGTCTTTTATTTTCTAGTTGAGAAAATGTGTATGTGTATATGGGTAAATTATTGTAATAATATGTTGAGTAGTGTTTATAAAACTCCATAGAAATTACGATTATTTATTGGTTGAAACAAATGTGCATGAGTATGTGGTTGTTATTGTAAATATCGTAATGAGTTGTGTTATAAAGATCTAGTAAACGATATGTTTGTTATGTTTCGGTGGTGGTCATTGTAAATACGCAACAAGTTGAGGTTATAAAGTTCCATGGGAATTATGTTTTGTTTCGACGGTTTTTGGTTGTAAGTGTCTTAGAACACGGGACGGTGTTCTTTTAAAGAGGAGGGTTATATAACAACCCTGGTTAAACATTCATGTAAAAAAATATAAGACCAGGTAATGGGACACATATTTGGTGAATGTTGGGGAAAAACATGGTGATGGGGATCACTTATGATTAATTAATTGTTATGAAATTTTTTTAAATGCAGTGGAAAAGGCTTTGGAAATGCATGAGGCATTTGTCTGACATTAATTTACAAAATAATGAAATAGGAGAAAATGAAGGTGAAAGGTCATGAGGTTGCATGTGAGGAGGAAAATGAAGGAAAATAATGGAAATTGAAGAAATGAAGGCATAAATGATAAAAAGGATTTTGAGGATCGGTTGAAGCGCTTTTTTCGGTTCAGCTTTTTTTGAATTCATTTTTTGGAGCTCTCATTCTCTCTCTCATACCCTTAGACGCTTGGGGTTTTCTTGGAGAAATCTTGGAGGAGTGTGGCATGCTTGGGATTTGGAGCAAAAAGGAAAAGGAAAAAGTAGGAAAGCGCAAGAGGACATTGGGATCAAGCGTAATGGGTTTTGCTTGCAGATGCAAGGAGTTGCATGTGTGCACCTTGCTATTTTGGCATGCATGTGGTTTATTGATTTATGATCTGTCATTGGCATGGAGGATTGCATGGAATGATAGTGGTTTTTCTAGCCTTTCTGCATTTCCTTGATAGTCACTGGTGTTGTGGGTTTCTTTTCCTTTTATTTTATGGTTGGTTTTCACGTTCCATATGGTTATAGGTTGAGTTACTATTATGGAGCCTTAGTTGGAAAAACACTATGGAATCCCTTCGACATCATGGTTTAGGTTACTAGTCCTAAAAGCCTTGGTTGGACAAACGCTCTAGAATCCCTTGTGGGTTAAGTTACTAGTCCCGAAGGCCACAGTTGGAAAAACAATCTAGGCTTCGACAATAGTTGTTGGTTGAGTTACTAGTCTAGAAACCTTGGTTGGACAAATGCTTTAAGTCTCGGCGGCGGTTATGGGTTGATTTAATAGTACTAGAATCCTTTGTTGGAACAAACACTGCGGAGCCATGGATAGCTTGGGTAGAGACTGATCTGGTGATGTTTAGTGATGTTGGGCGAGGAAGGTGGAATCATTGGTTGATGGTTGAGGTGGTTTGGCCTCTGGAAAGCCACAAGGTTTTTTTTTTTCTTAATTTTTTTTATGAGATGCCACATTCATGATTGGAATATGGCACGAAGTTGATTAATTGAAATAAATATTTGGTTCGGCCCGATATGTGGTCGAATTGATTCGTGGAAGTCCCTAGATTGGTTTCTTATTCATTCATTAATAAGAGCTCCTTCTCCTTTGGTATTTCATGTGTAAATGTACTTTTCATATGTGGTTTTATGGTTGTTATATCCTTGATATTTTTGTTGGTTATATCCTCGTTATGAGGATGTTTTATCACAAGATTGATGTATGTCTCTTATCAAGTTTTGATTATAAAATGAATGAATAATGAATACATGACCTAATCGATGATAATGCAGCCATTGTGATAAGGTGTCACTACTTCTTCAGATAGATAGAGTAGCAGAGACCCATATGCTCATATATATTGGTGGCTTTGTAGGTGCATTTTTATTATTGAAATGCCTTCCATAGCTAGTAGGGCCAAATCAAGTACTTATATTAGTGATTACATTATTATTATTCCATTGTTTTTTTATCATTTCTAATAGTCTCATGAAGTTTTAGGCGGTGGCACGAGACTAACTTGAAAAAGTGGCTCAAAATCTAGGGTCAGTGGCTCAGCACTAAGTCCATAGACGTTGGCATGTCTTGTTGTGGGGCGGCCCCGGAAAGGCCTCGGTCGCGGCCACGCCCGATTATTGTGGGAGTGGTTGAGGGTCAAGATCATCAAAATGACAAGTTTTCTACGGTTTAAGCACTGGGAGGTTGGTGTCTTCTTGAAGGGTTTGTAGCTCTTAAGGAAAGTCATATTGGTTTTGTTTCGATTCCATTTCCTTAAGCGTGTACATGGTGAGTTGAATCACATCATAGTAGCCAATTGTCACATATTAACGCTGGTGGATTGGTTAGCTTCGGTAAATGTGGGAGAAGAGTGGTTACATTAAATTTCATCTATTGGTTGTAGTCAAAACATTGCATGCATCTTTGTGTTCAGAGCACAAAAAACAGCATTAAGCTTGAGCTGGTCAACTCTACAACAAAATTTATTCATAAATTTATCTTGTTGGATATTAAATACCTCATACTATGATTATCATGCCAATTGTGCTTTTGAATCACCATGCAGGCACCAATCCTAGCGATTTCTACAATGATCATAGACAACTTCTTGTGTCTGAAACTCTGTTATGAGGTTGCAACAGAAACTGTGCTTAATTACTTTTGGTAACAAAAATAATAGAACCATCATCATCTTAACTCATTGTTATGGTTTTACCCTACATCCAAAGGTAAAAATCAAAAAGGAACCTAACTGACATATCCTCAAGAGCGCATTTTAAAAAATAGTTAAAAACGAGTGGTTGTAGTCCCGCTATGCTACAATACAATGCCAAAACATGTTGCATATATCAAGATCGATATATTTTCCAAGGAAGCTACGTCATTTGGTTCCAAGCACATAAGTTCATAAATAATATATAAAACAAAATTGCATCTCCCCACTAGTTTTATGTGCTTTTTATTAACTCAACTCTGGGAGATTCGGGTTCATTCTCCCTTTGTTTCTAATTCACAAGCTATTATGTGTCACTGCTGTTAGGTGTCTTGAGCCCTTGGTTCCTCCACATTTATAGTTTCCCTAGTCGGACATATGAGGAATCCTAAATAATAACTTTAGTGACACCCTAGTGACAAATAACACCCTGCGAACAATGTTTCCTTTAACACATTATGTCAAAGATCTTTGTGAAGATAACAATAGGTTTAGGGTTTAGACATTTGAGAAATTAAAAGTGAAACCATTCCCAAAGGACTCGAACACATGACACATAGGATGTCACATCACCCTCTCGGTCTCTTCACATCTCTTCTCACCTCTAGTATATATTATAGACAAAGAGTGAATGAAAAAAAAAAAGTGTCTCCCAACCTTCTAGTAGTTTATGGTGACATCTGACATATAGCCCATGTAGGGAAGAGTGACAACTTTTAGTTTATGATACATCAAAATTTTAGGCCCTTAATCTTCATTCCTCTTGTGATAAATCCCATTAGGTCCAAGTTTTGAACCTAGGAGCTCGAGATACCACTTTAACAACACCCCTTAACTAATAAGGTGTTTCTGTTAGCTTGATCCTCATCATGCGATTGTGAGAATGAGCTAAATTTTCTTCTTCTTTTCAAAGAAAAATTCCATTCTCTCAATTGCAGAGTTCTTAGAATAAATTTCCATGTGTTCAAAAATATCCCAATATAATATAACTTCTTCCCAAGAGTTGCATCAACAATCACAATACTTCCAAATGCTTTGAATAGAGAAGAAGTCTCAATATTCCATGAGCACTAGAGTGAGGATCAAGTATGCTTTAAACAAGGAAGATGGTCTCAAAATTATGGTTTCTAGAGCGAATATCAAGTTCGAAAGGTTGAGGTTTTCAATAAAAGTAAGATAAATCTCAATATCTTGTAACCATAAGATCAATTATTGGATCCATTTGCTAAAAAATATCGTTCACGTACATCCATGCATGATGAGGAAACTCATATACAAAACAATGGACTGATGTACTACTAAATATAAGGTTTATACCTAGAAATGGGACTTGAGAAGCCAATCCACGGAATTATTGAGTATAAGATGCACCAAAAATACTTTTATTTGATGGGGAAAGCTCACATGCCCCAGCTCACAATGGATTCAGGGATGTCAAAATATAAAATAAATGAAACGACATTATTGTTATCACTAATAGATAAAGACTTTTCCATTACATTATTAGGTAGCAAGGAATATTATCATCTATGGGATATATGGAGGTATTATGGCATCATTTTTAGGACACTATGACACTTTAGTCTTGTTTCATGGAGTGGGTAGGGTGTATGGAATCCTACATTTATACTCTAATTTTTGTACTATTGTATCATTTTAAAAAACCAACAACTAAGGAGCCTCACAGTGATACCTCTTCAAATTTGCAACAAAGAGAAGGCTTTCTGGAAAGTTTCTCAAGTGAACCATGAGATTACACAACACAAAAGAGAGATTATTTCAAACGAAAGAAATTTAATTGGGAAGTGATAGATTTGTCACACAAAAGAAATTTGTGAAGTGAATCCATCAACGAGCTTAAAAAGTGAGCATTCTTGACATAACTTATGTAGAAGTATATATTTGGGGTTGGATCTCGGTTGAAATTATCTAATGTGATTCAAATATTTCAACTTTCAAGGATCAATTACAACAATAAGGCAACAACCAACAATCATATCAACCAAATAAGATAGTTCTATTATTACCCATCTCTAGAAGTTTGAGAAAACTATCTCATCTCTTTATGGACTTTGGGCATCATATACAAAGAGTTTACCTTGATTAAGAATCCATTTTGAAGGAAGCATTGCATCTTATGGGGTATTTACTGTGGTATGATTGAATGAAGGATATTATTCCAGGTAATTTTCCTATTATTTCATTGGTATCTCTAGACACTACATCAAGTCATTGCTACTTGCACATATGTATCAACCATTGCAATGTAAGTGGTCTGATTGTTAAAAGGTGGGAACCATAATCATCATATGACAAGCTTTCGTCATAATTGTCAATTAGTTCAAAATCGTAAACATAGGAGGTGCACGATACATCATGCTACATGTATAATTGCGAGTACACCAAATGACAAAATAAATCACATTTTTGCCGTTGATTTTTCTCTAGGTACAAAACTCACAATATTCAAGTGAAGTGTTGTGTCAGAATTATACAATATCGTTGTTTACATTTATGTTCCCAAGATCAAAGCACTATGAATTTGAATAGGGAAAATGATATTGTTAATATTGAGAGATGATAAATTCTTGTTTAATTGAATAGACCACGATCGGAAGTTCATAACCAAGCTACTTCATGGGTATCCCTTGAGTCAAATATAAATAGGATAGAATATGTGATATCACTATGCTCCTAGATCATTATAATCATGCATAAACTCAACTTTGTTATGAATACCAATAAGCAGTCCTTTGTGTTCATAGAAATATACAAAGGAGCATCCCCATCATATGAAATATATGTATTCTCAAAAATCCTATATCACCACCATACACAACTCTAAATTTACCAATACATTGTTTACATTAAAATTATGGCTTCCATAAAACACCAAAATAGGCGAAAGGAACATTGATGAATTGAAAACATAAGAGAGATGGGTGAAATAAACAAGACGGGAGATTCAACTAACCTTAAAATACCAACATAGATGGTTATTGATATTAGCTACATACATAGGCATAAACACATCATTGGCATCTACTTTAATATTAATGATGTTATTATGGGCAATAATTAAATTTAAAATTAAGGTGGTAAAAAAAGATATATGTAGGTCCTTTGGGTAGAGGAGGTTGAGGAAGCAAGGAGATGATAAGGAAGATACCCACCACATGACACAAGCCATGGAAACCTTTTGACCTTAAAATTGGTATTTCTAACTATCTTGTGACTTTCCTCCTCATTCATTTCAATCTCTATTAATGCGAAAACCCTGAAGCTGTCTTATTATCCTCCAAATTCATAGATATGAAAACAAAAATGAGCGAATAGAAAATGTCTAAGAAAGTGTATTTTCGGTGTCATAGTAAGTATTTCATATACTCTAGACACATACGTTCGAGACATAATATAGGTTATATGTAGTACCTTATAAATGTTCCGACATCCCAAACACACATAGTTTGTTGCATAAATCCTGCAACATCTTAAGAACATTCCAGGTGTTCCATGTGCACATCGTTCTTTATTCAACTCCAAGGTTATACAGAATTGTAACATAATCCTTTGTAACATCAACCAATAACCACATTTCAAGCAAGCCTTAGCAACTATAATCCACCATGCATCTAATGAACTAATTGAAGTAGTGCATCAATGTACATTAACATGAATATATATATATATATATATATATATATATATATATATATATATATATATATATGGGTTTGGGACAAAACTCACCTCCCAACCAAAAACTCACTGCAATCAAACCTCTTATGTAGTTGTCTCCCCTAATATATATTCCAAGGCATAAGAAAGGAGATGGTCCTTGGAAAAATCCTTAACTTCCAATTAATCAAATAATTATCATGACAAAATCTCTCTCTTGGGCATGTGATTTTTCTTTGTATCCAACTATGTCTCACCCTACAACTATCTCCCAATGGTTATTGAGATAAATCTTCAATCAAACACTAGAAACATTAGATCAAATGCTTTGTTGTGTCCCCTCCCCCCTCCCCATATTCTATTTGCCAATTTTTCCCATTTACCATTTTTCCGGTTTGACCCAAAACTTGTGGCACAATCAAATGCAAGCCATCTGTCCATCATGTTTCAGATTTTTTTTGTTTTAGTTGGCTTTGTCATCATTAGTTGATTTTTTATTTTATTTTGTGTCTTGCCTATCCTGGTCAAATGCCATAATTACACTTTTCTTTCCATGTTAACAAGTATTCATGGTTGTAATAAAAAAAATCCAAAATATCCTCCAAGAAAAAATCCTCCTTAGCCTAGAATCGGTCCCTTTTACCTCGGCCATGTGCCCAATTTTATGTTTCCAAATAGCTACAACATTTTTAAATATGAAAGGTGACTATGGTTATCACATGGTCCATGTAAGTCTATAGGGTTCCCTTCACCACATAAGTCCCTTTGGGTTTGAAAATGTTCAACACTGCCCACTTTTCCACGTTGAATCATGCCCACGAATATGTCAAATTTTTGGCTTTAAATGCTGTGTTTTGTTAGACGGAGACCAATAAAGCATGAAAGTAAAGAGAACTACTTCAACTCACTCTACTCACATGAGGCAACTATTATGCAATGCACAAACTACTCGAAAGGATGCATATGGTCATGAGAGAGATAGGTATGGCCTACTATAGTAATACATATGGCCCATATGTTCATTGTATGGCCTATGTGTGGCCCAACTAAGCTCTACAAAGATCAAGAATATAATTTCTGTTATAGAAGATGTGTATGACCATGGAAGAGATCGAAAACCTGCTCACCGGCAAGATCTTACGGCTCATGGAACGAAATATGCACGGAAGAATTGACTCGGGAGGCAATACCAATGGTTGCATGGCTATAGTTTCCCAAAGGATTATTTCCACAAATTCCCCAACAAGGAATATAGACACCTAGCTCAAAAAAAAGGTAATGTATAGCGTCTAAGAGTAGAGCATTCAACATTAATAATTGTTGTAGCTTTCCATTAGGTACACTAGAAACCAGGTAAAAATACAGTGGCATTTAAGGGCACGCACATTCTTGATGGTTAAAGTATGGTTGTAGGGTTTCCTTCACACATAAGTTACTTTAGCAGTTTGGAAATGCTTAACACTACCCCACTGTTATTGCCTAAATATACCTCAGGCTGAAAGAAGGCAGAGTTTAGGGTAACATCAAACCACGCTCAGTCTGGTAGCTAGCCCTACCAGAACAGGAGAGGGCTCTCTCCGGGTCAATCTCAGCAAAAATAATCAATAGGGCTTGAGATGACTTGAAATAAAAGCTAATTTTAGGCTAGGTATATAAGTAAAGGAGTTTGATTTTGATTTTGGGAGTTTTTGTTGGATCAAAGGGAAGGGCAGTTTTGGGTGCGGAGATGAGGCCTAGTTTTTGTAGAGTTCTGATTGGGGCAAGGAAGGAAATTGTTTTGATGCTTTATATTGAATGAACGAATGGATCGGACCGGTGAGGAGATGAAGATGGAAATAGGGTCTCAAGAGTCCTCCTCAAACAGATGAAAACATGGAAAATTAAACAAAACTAAAGCCAGAGCAAAGCAAGCTAATGAATTCCACCTTTAACACTGATTTGTTTAATTTAAGAAGAAAAGAGAAGGGAAAATGATACACATAAACATTAGTGAAATTAAAATTACATAGAAAAAAACACCATTAAAATACAGAGCCACATGGATCCCAAAGAGTGCTGCAAACCCTGGTCTATTCCTTTGCCAAAAGTGCAGAGATGAAATGTACAATGAAGTGCCAAGCAATCCCCAGTGTCCAACCCTGAAAATGACTGAGAAAATACATCATATAGACAAGCCTAACTCATTCCCATGCCTCTACAGGTCAATTTCATCATTCTAGGAGCTGTTTCAACCATGTCTAAACTAGGAACTAGAAAATAGGCAATGAAACAACTTGCCTCTATATGCTAGGAAACTGATCCATTCACTTACATTTCACCTTTTGGTGAATGAATCTTCTAGAATGAGTAAAAATGTGCCAAAATTACATCATGGCCATGAAATTACATCAAGGTAAATCAATAGTTACATGAAAAAGTGAAACTGGCCAAAACTAGGCGAAATTCTGAGCTGCTGAGTGAAAAATAGGCCAAATTCCTCTATGCGCCGCGCCTGGAATCTCTATGCATAGCACAAGTTTGGAGTTGATTTTGAGGCCCTTCCCGAAGTCAAAATTGAGTGCAGGATAGCTCGTTGGAAAGCCCTGTCTGTCTACTTTCCAACCCAGGTGGAATTTTGGGATTTGGTTTCCATTTTCCCCTCCAAAAGTTCAATCTCCCAACACTGCTTCCTGTGTGTGTAAAAAGTGGCAGAAAGGCCATTTTTAGGGTGTTTTTGACCCTTTAGGCAACCCATAACTTGATGAAATCCTTAGGTAATCCATGAGCATGCATAAATTTTGATAAAAAATCCAGAAATGCAATTTTTTCCACCTGAAGAGCTGCCAATTATAAGCATGCACCAAGTGGCGCTACGCGTCGGGCAGGAAAATCTATTTTGTGACCAAAAAATTCAAAATTGACAAAATTTTTCCCAAATTTCTTGAAATTTGGGCTGAATGTCCCTGATCAAGTGCTATGCTGGGCCAAAGAAGCTTCGGCCAAAATTTGGAGCCTATCATGCCTTTTGCGACGCTTTAGTGCCCTCCTTAGCCTTGCTTTCAGGATTTTGATCCTCGCTTTGCAAACATGATTTCGCACCCAATAGTGGTTCTTCATGTGCCTAAGCATATTATTCTCCTTTTTTTCCTTCTCCAACAGCTTCTCAAGATTAATGTTGACCCTCTCAAGCCAAGTCTCTCTATTAGCCTCGATCTCCCACTCAATAGGTGTCATCTCGGTTGGGCTTCTCCGGGCAGCTTGCCGGTTCTCACGAATGTTTTGCAACTCCATGATCGTCTGATGATCCTCCAACTGTTTGTTCCACTACTCTAGATATTTTATGATCCATTGAGCTCTCTGCAAATTTTCAGTCAATGTGTCGATCTCAGCTTTCTGCTCCTGAATGATCTCTCTCATTTTTGAGCTTGGAGAGCTCAAATCCTCATCAATCAATATGAAATCAGTATCCTGGCCTCCTAAAGGGCCCTCATCCTGCATAGGCCTCTTACCTCTGCCCTGTACCTATACTTGTTCTTCTTATGACGGCAACGAGACCCCTTCCACCTCGGGTGGAGATAGTACTCGTCGGGCTGCTGCAAATAATACTCTCGTGCCTCTCTGATAAGTGACATACAATGGCACACTGATAGGCTCTATCTCGTGACCTTCAAACTGATGTGAAGGTTCACCTGCATCATGAAAAATCTCTAGAGGAGGCTAAGGGGCTGTGAAGAAGTCACGGGAAATGACATCTTCCCATGCAATGCCCTGCAATCCAAGCTGATGTACAATAACATTCTTGATGAGTGCATAGTGATAAATATTGTTATACTACTGCTCGGGAGTCTTCTTATGTACAAGAGTGGTCATTCGCTCGATGTTTTGGCGCATGAAATAAGGTATGTTCATCATCCTCACTCTAGTGAAATGCATCAATAATCGGATGTGGTAGGCATAAAGGCGTGAGAACCGGCCCTCACAAATGAAGTATCTGATAATGAGTCTCATCAAAGGCGCATAGGATTCCTTCAGAAACCGGAATGGGAATACCCTACTGAGCTATCTCACATAGCTAGGCCTGATGTATGGTTCGTAATGCACTCTGTCCACCTGCTGTCTTTTGTTCCACTCCTCACCTACATTCGGTATTCCTGTTGCTTGAGAAATGGCTTCCAGTGTCAAGGTGAAATTTACACCAGCAAGAGTTACCTGACCATCATGCAAATGTAAAACAAATAACCGAGCCAACTCCTGATGATGCTGAATCCGAGCAATTATCTCACAGTACTGATAGCATGACTGCTCTCGAAAACATGCCATGGCAAGTGGGCAGGCCTGCAACTGAGTCAATGAGGTGGGCTCTTCTCTTACATGTTTGCCACCTTTACGAGGCCTTCTCGGTGCATGTAGCTCAGTAGTAGAATCACTGTCTTGTTCATATGATGAATCGGTGTATGTTTCCATGGTGTTGCAAGGTCTATGTTCGGCTTGTTGAAAATGAGAAATGAAAATTTGGTTGTTTTTTGTTTCAATGCCAAATATATGGTGATGTGAGAAGGACTGTGGGAAATATGGGCAGTGGGAAAAATGGAGTTTTGTCAAGTGAATTTAAAGTGTGAGGACATTCACTTGACTATGTTTGGGAATTCGGGATTTAGGGATTTTTGCAAATGATATGGGGAAGGGAAAAATGATGGGAAATGATTTGGGATATAAGGGAATAGGTGAGGGATTATAATGATAATATGACAGTGAGAGGAGGAGTAAGAAATATGGGAAATGAAGTATGTGGCACAAAACTGATTTAAAACACCAATTCAAAACCCTAAGGAGCAGTTTTTAACAAGAGAATAGGGTTTATGTTTTCAACATTCAAAATCTTATATTCTTCCCTCCAAACAACACCAAACACAAGCTAATAGCAATTCACAGTCTCACAAACTTACTCGGAGCGAGGAAAACTGAGTTGATTGAATTTTATGAAGCAGTGGAAAAAATCTTGCTTGTCGGCCCTGTGCGCCGTGCGCACAACCCAGTGCACCGCGACCCTCCTGTGCACCGCGCAGGTTGAATTTTTCACGGTGGAAAATGGTTGTATGTGTCACGACTTTCCAATGCACCACGACCACCTCCCAACGCGTCGCGACTCTGAATCTCACCCACAGTTCGACTTCAAACCACTGTTTCGCTCTTCCACCAAGTTTGACTCTGATCTTTGATAACCCTTGCGTGCAAATGAAATGTTTAAACACCAAAATATCTTTTATGGCCATGGAATTTGATTTTTAATTTGAAAAATCCACTTTTGTAATGTTTGAAACTTTGGCACCTTTCACATAAACTCTGTTTTTGTTTCCTTTTGATTTTTGAGCTGATGATGAATCTCTGGTCTATTTTTTGCAGGGATAGCTGGCATGGGATCTTGGCAAAGGCGACCAGGGCTGCGCCTGAAGAACTTGACAACTAAAAATTTAAAAAATTACATGGCATTTACTACAAAAGACAAAATGGACGATTTTTCTTCAAAACAGAGTTTTAGAGAAAAATCATTATCAAGTATTGTGATGATGAAATTTTTGCAGTGAAACTTTATTCGAACCTTCCTCATGTGCCTGCTGGAATTATTGGACACTTTGAAGACTAAATTTGTGAAACCCTAGACCTAATGAGGTTTAAAACCCTAAAATGACTCTTTGCTAACCAAAAGACCAAACATTGACTGTTAATGACTGGAAATGATTTTGATGGACTTCGATAAATGGATATGGACCAGCAAGTACATGACATGAGGGATATGAGTGAGACCCTTCCGTCAGATGATCCATGCTCCTAATGGAATTTAGCTGACTGAACTGAATGATACACCTAAAATGAAATGCAACAAGAGATTTTGATCTCTGACGGAGGGATGAAGATACTGACTCTAACATTGGCTCCAATGGGGATGGTAGCTCATTGGAGGTGCCAAGAACTACATATTTCTGGGAGAGTAGGCGGTGCCTTCGTCCATTGGGCTATGGAGTCCATAACTTCTAAAAATTAACACAAGACTCTTGACTCATTTATTGACTGAAAATTTGACTCAAACTGACTCAATTTTGAAACTGAAATGACCGAAAAATGTGACTCGACAAAATCAAACCAAAGTTGAAATCAATCTTCAGAATTATAGCCTTCACTTCGAGCCCCAAACTGAAGACAAGATCGCAGCACACACTTGCAATGAAACTGAAATGAATGGTATGTACAGTGACAATGTAAACAGCAGAAAACATCTCAGAAATGATACCACTTGAGCATCCGACCATTGACCGGCCCTCCTGGACAATCTTCCCCATTCATCTCCTTCAGAAGAAAAGCATTCTGACCCCGATATGCAGCAATTTTAAAGGGTCCTTTCCAGAGATTTTCAAACTTACCATGCTTACCCTTTTCCTCATTCCTTGCATCCCATTTCATCACCACTTCTTCCAATTGAAATTTTTCCGCCTTTGCTTTCCTGTCATAGATTTTCTTAATTCTCTCCTGTAGCTTGAATGTGTTTTGAAAAAATTCTTCCCTCGTCTGCTACAAATGGATCATTTGATTTATTCTTCTTTGCATATGATCATCTTCACTGCCAGCTTCCTGTAGAAGTTTGACCACCGGAACTGCGAGAGAGGTAGGAAACACCGTGTCAACTCCATATACCAACTCAAAGGGGGACATACCAATGGATTTCTTCTGACTCACTCGATCTGCCCAAAGTGCATTTACCAACTTCTTATGCCAACTTTTCTTGTTTATTTCCAGCAACTTTTTAATGATGTTTACCAAAGATTTGTTGGAAAACTCTGCTAATCCGTTGCCTTGCGGATGATAAGCAGTTGAGTGTCCCAAAATGATGTGATACTTGTCACAAAACTCAATCATCCTTTTTGATTTTAAAGCTGCTGCGTTATCAGTGATTAACTTATTCGGGCAACCAAAACGAGATAAAATGTTATTCTCAAGGAAATAAATTATTACCAAATCCGTAGCTTGCCTGGTGGGAATTGCCTCAATCCATTTCGTGAAATAATATGTCGTAGTTAGGATCCACCTATGCTGACCTGAAGAAGGAGGATGGATCTCACCAATGAAATCCAAACCCCACTGCTGAAAAGGAGCACTTACCTCAATGGGCTTAAGCGGCAAAGGCTGAAATTTCTGCCTCCTTTCAAAAATCTGACATTCATGATAGCCTTTGACAGTCTTATACACATCAACAAAAAGTGTCGGCCAATAATATCCCGCTCTCAAAATCTTATTGGCCGTTGTTTTCCAAAAAAGGTGACCGCCACAATCTCCCTTATGAAAATCCTCCATAACCTGCTTTGCTTCTTCTTCCACCAAACAGTTTAACAAAACACCATTGGGATCTTTCCAATAGAGTGAATTATTCAGAACACAAAACTTAGCAGCCTTCAACTTCAAAGTTCTACTTTTGTTTCTAGCCATGTCGGGCGGTGGTGACAAATTTTGAAGCACATATACAATATCTGAATACCAAGGAGAAAGTACAAAGATTTCTGATACCTGAACTGAAGAACTTTCCTCATTCTCCTCGGACATAGCAGCAATAAGATTGATGTCCAAGGCATGCAAATTCGACTCAGCCATTATCTTTGCCAACCCTTGTCCTTTGATAAGTTTTGTGGGCTTTATCTCCACATCATACTCCAACAAGGCTACAATCCATCTGCCCCATCTCCCTTCTGGATCTGTTTGCACTAAAACATCCTTAACAACAGTGTTAGGAACATAAGAAATAATATGAGAATGCAGAATATATACTCGAAAATATTTCAACGCCTTCACAAGAGAAAGAGCTTGCTTTTCAATGATGTTATATTTCAAGGCTACATATCTTATGGTACGGCTAAAAAAAGCAATTGGTTTTTCATGCCCATCTCTTTTCTGCATTAATACCGCTGCCATAGTATGCTCCGAAGCAAATGAAAACAAAATAAAATCCTGAGTGTAATCTGGGCTGATCAAAACAGGAGCTGAAGAAAGAACCAACGTCACTAAATTGAAATATTTTACCGCCTCCTCAGACCATTTTACTATGCTATCTTTCTTAAGCATGTCAGTAATCTCTCTTAGATGTTCAGCAAGATTAGGCACAAAGCAGCGTAAAAAATTCATCTTACCATTAAAAGACTAAATCTCCTTCTTATTCTGGGGAAGATCAATTTGCTGAATAGCTTCAACTCGTGCTGGGTCAATACGGATGCCATCTTTTGAGATAATATGACCAAGAAGTTTTCCCTCATCCATGGCAAACAAACTCTTCTTCGGATTGAGTGGCACACCATACTTTCTGCATCGCTGAAAAATAATCTTCAAATGGTAAAGGTGCTCTTCATCAGAATTGGAAAAGACTATCAAATCATCAAGATACACAACTAGGAAAACATCTTTCTCATTCGCAAATGCCATGTCCATTGCGCGCTAAAATGTCGCACCAGCATTCTTCAAACCGAAAGGCATTTTGGCATAATGGAAAGTTCCCCACGGAGTGGTGAATGTTGTTTTGTCTCTATCATCCTCATGTACCAGAATTTGGTTATACTCGAAATAACCATCGAGTAGTGACATACGAGATGCTCCAACTACTCGCTGCAATATGTGATCCATTTTGGGCAATGGATAATTGTCTTTCAAAGAAACCTTGTTCAAATTCCTAAAATCAATGCACAAACGAATCTCACCTGTCTTCTTGCGAACGGGCACCAAATTGGAAATCCGATCTGAAAATCTTATAGGAACAATGATACCAGCCTTGTATAATCGATTCACCTCCTTCTCAATTGAGGGCAGCAACTTCGGATTTATCCTTCTCAACTTCTGCCTGAAGGGCTTTTGATTTGGTTTGATAGGAATGGTGTGCTGAATTATATTTGTATCATACGTCTTCAAATCTGAATAGTCCCACGCCAATACATCAGCAAAAGAAGACAACAAACTAACATATTTTTCTTTTACCTCCGGTGGCAATGCTTTGGAAAACTTCACCATCTTTGGATTCTCAGCTGATCCAATATTCACGTCTTCAACTCCCTTTTCGGTTGGCCGCAAGGTTGGTTTCCTAGCTACGTCATATTGATCAAAGAGCTCTTCTAAAGGTATCAAACCCTTAGGAATGACATTATCCTTCAGCTGCAATATTTCCATCTGATTTATTTTCACATCAGCCTCACCATCATCATGCTCCATGTCAATTGAAGTCTCTTTGAACTTACATTTGTTTTGCATAAATTCATCAATCTCATCATCATCTTGGAATACTTGCCAATGCCTTTGGGTGTCCGGGACAATTGGACGATGTTTCACATGGATTTCAAACTTGTTACTTGATTTCATTGGAATCTTCAAATTACTTGCTGCCTTAGCAAGAGCATCTGCAATACCATTCTAAATACGAGGGATACAATTCAAAGTATAGTCTAAAAACAATTTCAAGATATCAAGAACAACATTTTGGTAAGCCAGCATTCGAGGATGCTTAGCTTGAAATTCACCCTTCACTTGCTTAATTACCAACTCGGAGTCGCCATACACTGCAATCCTCTTAGCATTCAACTTTCTAAGTATTTTCAAACCAGCAATCAAAGCTTCATATTCTGCTTCATTATTCGAACAATCAAAAGCTAATTTATAAGAGCAGACCCTTACATTACTTGGTACCTTGTTTGGGGCAGAAAAAGGGTTGCGTACCCAAATACCGATTCCAGCACCATCACTCCCAACTGCACCATCGAAATCCATAGTCCGTAAACCATCTTCATCTTCTTCCAAGTGCTGAAATTGTGTTTGCTCTATTATTTCTGCTTGCTGTCCATCAACTTTATGTTGTTGTCGAAAGGCTGATTTCTCAGCGAAACTCTCAAGTTCTTGCCTTTCTTTCATCAAAACTTCTCTGAAATTTTCTGTGATCTCCGGAATTTCCTCTGCTTCAACTAACTGACTATCTACATCATTGAAACTATCTAAATACAAAACAAAAGACTCTAAATATTTATGTACATAATTTATCGGATGATTTACCAGTTTCTCCTTGTTGGTGATCATATACTTCATTTTTTGCTCCCGATATAATCTTCTCATCTGACCGAACACAGGAATGGTAGCATAGGAGAAATCAAGTTGTAATGTTCCCTTCAACTTCGCTCCCCAAGATCTGGAAAGAAGCATGCCAAATCTAGGAGGAATGTCCGCCACAACCACATCCATCAAAACATTCTTAGTTGGAATCTGATCTAAACTAACCACCAAATCTTTGATGAGCCCGATGCATCTTACTCTGCTAGAATCGAAAGAATAAAGATCATGATATTTCCTAGTGATGTCCAATCCCAATTTCTCCATGATTTCCCTCGACATGAGATTATGGGAAGCTCCAGAATCAAACATGGAATTATGCAACACAAAATCATGCAATCTAAGGCTGATATAAAAAGGAGGCACATCACTATCAGGAGACTCACCATCCAATGCTGGACCAAATTTCAACTCAGGTTGATCATCTGCCACATTCAGCATATCAGACATTGGATTGAAATTCAAAATTTTATATACTTGACCCTTGTACCTGTTATTTTTCATCAACTCAGTCAAAGGAATGGAAACCTTTAACTTAGCAATCTCACTCTCTAAGTTAAAGATCGAAGTTTTTTCTACCTCTTTGGCTGGAGCATCCTTCTTTTCAGATTTCTCCCTCGATACAATTGGCTGATTAGTTCTTTCATTTGCTGATGGAGACTTGCTAGTAGTAGGATCAGCTACATCTTTTCCCTTCTTCTGTGCAATGGGTGCATCATTCTTTGGTGTTGAAACTTCTTTTCTCTTTTGGATTGGGTTCATAGGCACATCTCTGTTTCTAAGTGAATATTTTCACTGCTGGGCGGACAAAGCATTCATATAACCTCTCTGATACTCATCTGACTCTTCTTCAAGAGCTGTCTCATTTGCCAAGATAAAATCCTCATCCTTTTGTTCAGCTGAATTTTCTGCATACTCGTCATCCTCAGTGATAAAGGTTGGCATATCGTCAGGTGTAAAGAAGTGATTTTCTTCTCCGATTACATTGTCTTCATCATCTGATTCCGGGCCAACAAAATTCTGTTGTAAAGGATTTTTTACCTGCTGTTGTGCCGACGGTTCTTGTGCTCGCTGCTCTTGTTGTTTGATCCAGAATTGTGGTTGCTGCTGTCCACGAAAGTTAGGATTTTTGATCTACGGTTCAGGCTTATGAAGTGTTAGTCTTTCAATCATCTTTTCCACCTTGCGAAGTACCTGATCAGAAGTAGAAGCTTCTTCCTTTATTGCGACTTTCTTTTCTGCTCTCAACCTAGCTCTCTTGTCATTCAAATTAGCTTCAACACTTACTGCAATTTTCTGCATCTCCTCCAAAGTGGTCGGATCTCGTTCTCTCAATTGATATTCCATGTCTGGATCAAAACCATACGGAAATTTTAGCAAAGCTGACTTCCTAGATGGCCTTAAATCATCAGGAATTGCATTGTAAACCACATTGAATCTGATACAATAGTCTTGGACTGACTCACCTATGTTGCGCTTGATCTTGGTATATTCAGAAGTGATCTGAAGAGGATCTTTCTTTACTTCCCACTGATCTAAAAATTGTCTCTGCAACTCGGCCAATGTAGCAATACTTCTAGGCTGCAAAGCTCTGAACCATTTTCTCACTTCACCTCCAAAAGTTTGCACAAACAATCTCATGGTCACATTTTCTTCATCAATTTCATGAAGATCAAAGAAGTCTACCATTCTATCAATATTATTTTGGGCAGGAACACTTTGAGGAGTTCCATCAAACAATGGGATCTTACTTTGATAATCAGCGGGCATAGCATCCAAGTTTGGAGGCAAGACAAGGGGTGCGAATCAAGAAGCAATTGCTCTTGGTGGATTTATAATCTGTCTTGGAGAAACAGGTGGAGTAGGAGCAGTAGACGTATGAGGTGTATGTGGTGTGGATGGAGGCGATACTACTGCAGATTGTTGATCAGAGGTAGATGGTTGCACGGGAATGGTAGGAATGAAAGGAGGCTGGGTATGAACTTGTGAATTAGAAGTAACTGCTGATGGCCCAAGAGTTTCAGATGCAGACTCTATAAACTCAGGAATGTTTGTTGCCACAATGGAGTTTTGAATATTCAAGATGTAACTATGAATGGATCTATTAGCCTGTTCAATTTCAAGATACTTGATAAACTCGGGATTTATGACAGTAGAACCAATCACACTTTCAGACTTAGTTTCAAACAACGACAACTCAAATTGCTCATCAAATTCAATATCTTCAAGGTATTCAAACACAGCGGGGCATGAATGAGATTTGAAAAGGGAAATCAAGGGACTTTCTCTACGAAGGATTCTTGAAATCAGATTGGGATTCTCATACACTGGAGGTGGATCGGGATCTGGATTTGCTCTAGTATGTCTTCTGGAAGCCAGTGTGTTGGATTAATTTCAAAATCAAAGGGACAAAACCAACTTGTTCAGCCTATCAAATTCTAGAATCATCAACCAAAATTCCAGAACAATCTGATATACTGGGACAATTCACAAGTCAAGTGTAACATTCACAAGCTAGACCGGAGATTGACTGAAGCAGCATTTATCTACTTTCGCTAATGCAAAGCAAGATCGTTTCGAAGGCTACCTGTCATAACTTCAGACTCTGTCTGTAGCTTATAAAACAAATAACACCAACAAGCAAACCATTTTCTTCCCCAGTATGGTCGCCACTATGTTATTGCCTAAATATACCTCAGGCTGAAGGAAGGCAGAGTTCAGGGTAACATCAAACCACGCTCAGTCTGGTAGCTAGCCCTACCAGAACAGGAGAGGGCTCTCTCCGGGTCAATCTCAGCAAAAATAATCAATAGGGCTTGAGATGACTTGAAATAAAAGCTAATTTTAGGCTAGGTATATAATTAAAGGAGTTTGATTTTGATTTTGGGGGTTTTTTTTGGATCAAAGGGAAGGGCAGTTTTGGGTGCGGGGATGAGGCCTAGTTTTTGCAGAGTTCTGATTAGGGCAAGGAAGGAAATTGTTTTGATGCTTTAGATTGAATGAAAGAATGGATCAGACTGGTGAGGATCTGAAGATGGAAATAGGGTCTCAAGAGTCCTCCTCAAACAGATGAAAACATGGAAAATTAAACAAAACTAAAGGCAGAGCAAAGCAAGCTAATGAATTCCACCTTTAACACTGATTTGTTTAATTCAAGAAGAAAAGAGAAGGGAAAATGATACACATAAACATCAGTGAACTTACAATTACATAGAGAAAAACACCATCAAAACACAGAGCCACATGGATCCCAAAAAGTGTTGCAAACCCTGGTCTATTCCTTTGCCAAAAATGTAAAGATGAAATGTACAATGAAGTGCCAAGCAATCCCAAGTGTCCAAACCTGAAAATGACTGAGAAAATAAATCATATATAAAAGCCTAACCCATTCCCATGTCTCTAGGGGTCGAGCTCATCATTCTAGGAGCTGTTTCAACCATATCTAAACTAGGAACTAGAAAATAGGCAATGAAACAACTTGCCTCTATATGCTAGGAAACTGATCCATTCACTTACATTTCACCTTTTGGTGAATGAATCTTCTAGAATGAGTAAAAATGTGCCAAAATTACATCATGGCCATGAAATTACATCAAGGTACATCAAGAGTTACATGAAAAAGTGAAACTGGCCAAAATTAGGCGAAATTCTAAGCTGCTGAGTGAAAAATAGGCCAAATTCCTCTATGCGCCACGCCTAGAATCTCTATGTGTAGCACAAGTTTGGAGCTGATTTTGAGGCCCTTCCTGAAGTCCAAATTGAGCGCAGGATAGCTCGTTGGAAATCCCTGCCTATCTACTTTCCAACCCAAGTGGAATTTTGGGATTTGGTTTCCAGTTTCCACTCCAAAAGTTCAATCTCCCAACACTACTTCCTGTGTGTGCAAAAAGTGGCAGAAAGGCCATTTTTAGGGTGTTTTTGACCCTTTAGGCAACCCAGAACTTGATGAAATCCTTAGGTAATCCATGAGAATGCATAAAGTTTGATAAAAAATCCAGAAATGCAAATTTTTCCCCCTGAAGAGCTGCCAATTATAAGCGTGCGCCAAGTTGCGCTACGCGTCGGGCAAGAAAATTTGTTTTGTGACCAAAAAATTCAAAATTGACAAAATTTTTCCCAAATTTCTTGAAATTTGGGCTGAATGTCCCTGATCAAGTGCTATGTTGGGCCAAATAATATTTGGCCAAAATTTGGAGCCCATCATGCCTTTTGCGACGCTTTAGTGCCCTCCTTAGCCTTGCTTTCAGGATTTTGATCCTCGCTTTGCAAACATGATTGCGCGCCCAATAGTGGTTCTTCATGTGCCTGAGCATATTATTCTCCTTTTTTGCCTTCTCCAACATCTTCTCAAGATGAATGTTGACCCTCTCAAGCCAAGTCTCTCTATCAGCCTCGATCTCCCACTCAATAGGTGTCATCTCGGTTGGGATTCTCCGGGCAGCTTGCCGATTCTCACAGATGTTTTGCAAATCCATGATCATCTGTTGATCCTCAAAATGTTTGTTCCACTGCTCCAAATAGTTTATGATCCATTGAGCTCTCTACAACTTGTCGGTCAATGTGTCGATCTCATCTTTCTGCTCCTGAATGATCTCTCTCAATTTTGAGCTTGGAGAGCTCAAATCCTCATCAATCAATATGAAATCAGTATCTTGGCCTCCTGAAGGGCCCTCATCCTGCATAGGCCTCTTACCTCTGCCCTGTACCTGTACCTGTGCTGCTGATGATGGCAACGAGACCCCTTCCACCCCAGGTGGAGATAGTACTCATCGGGCTGCTGCAAATAATACTCTCGTGCCTCTCTGATAAGTGAGATACACTGGCACACTGATAGGCTCTATCTCGTGACCTTCAAACTGATGTGAAGGTTCACCTGCATCATGAACAATCTCCGGAGGAGGCTGAGGGGCTGTGAAGAATTCACGGGAAATGAAATCTTCCCATGCAATGCCCTGCAATCCAAGCTGATGTACAACAACGATCTTGATGAGTGCATAGCGATAAATACTGTTATACTGCTGCTCAGGAGTCTTCTTCTGCACAAGATTGGTCATTCTCTCGATGTTGTGGCACATGAAATAAGGTATGTTCATCATCCTCACTCTATTTAAATGCATCAATAACCGGATGTGGTAGGCATAAAGGCGTGAGAACCGGCCCTCACAACTGAAGTATCTGATAATGAGTCTCATTAAAGGCACATAGGATTCCTTCAGAAACCGAAATGGGAATACCCTGCTGAGTTGTCTCACATAGATAGGCCTGATGTATGGTTCATAATGCACTCTTTCCACCTATTTTCTTTTGTTCCACTCCTCACCTACATTCGATATTCTTGTTGCTTGAGAAATGGCTTCCAGTGTCAAGGTGAAATTTACACTAGCAAGAGTTACCTTACCATCGTGCAAATGTAAAACAAATAACCGAGCCAACTCCTGATGATGTTGAATCCGAGCAATCATCTCACAGTACTGATAGCATGACTGCTCTCGAAAACATGCCATGGCAAGTGGGCAGGCCTGCAACTAAGTCAATGAGGTGGGCTCTTCTCTCACATGTTTTCCACCTTTACGAGGCCTTCTCGATGCATGTAGCTCAGTAGTAGAATCACTATCTTGTTCATATGATGAATCAGTGTCTGTTTCCATGGTGTTGCAAGGTCTATGTTCAGCTTGTTGAAAATGAGAAATGAAAATTTGGTTGTTTTTTGTTTCAATGCCAAATATATGGTGATGTGAGAAGGACTGTGGGAAATATGGGCAGTGGGAAAAATGGAGTTTTGTCAAGTGAATTTAAAGTGTGAGGACAGTCACTTGACTATGTTTGGGAATTTGGGATTTAGGGATTTTTGTAAATGATATGGGGAAGGGAAAAATGATGGGAAATGATTTGGTATATAAGGGAATAGGAGAGGGATTATAATGATAATATGACAGTGAGGGGAGGAGTAAGTAACATGGGAAATGAAGTATGTGGCACAAAACTGATTTAAAACACCAATTCAAAACCATAAGGAGCAGTTTTTAACAAGATAATAGGGTTTATGTTTTCAACATTCAAAATATTATATTCTTCCCTCCAAAAAACACCAAACACAAGCTAATATCAATTCACAGTTTCACAAACTTACTCGGAGCGAGGAAAACTGAGTTGATTTGAATTTTATGAAGCAATGGCAAAAATCTTGCTTGTCGGCCCTGTGCGCCGCGCGCACAACCCAGTGCGCCGCGACCCTCCTGTGTGCCGCGCACATTGAATTTTGCATGGTGGAAAATGGTTGTATGCGTCGTGACTTGCCAGTGCGCCGCGACCACCTCCCAACGCGCCGCGACTCTGAATCTCACCCACAGTTCGGCTTCAAACCACTGTTTCGCTCTTCCACCAAGTTTGACTCTGCTCTTTGATAACCCTTGCATGCAAATGAAATGTTTAAACACCAAAATATCTTTTATGGCCATGGAATTTGATTTTTAATTTGAAAAATCCACTCTTGTAATGTTTGAAACTTTGGCACTTTTCACATAAACTCTGTTTTTGTTTCCTTTTGATTTTTGAGCTGATGATGAATCTCTGGTCTATTTTTTGCAGGGATAGCTAGCATGGGATCTTGGAAAAGGCGACCAGGGCTGCGCCTGAAGAACTTGACAACTAAAAATTTAAAAAATTACATGGCATTTACTACAAAAGACAAAATGGACGATTTTTCTTCAAAACAGAGTTTTAAAGAAAAATCATTATCAAGTATTGTGATGATGAAATTTTTGCAGTGAAACTTTATTCAAACCTTCCTCATGTGCCTGCTGGCATTATTGGATACTTTGAAGACTAAATTTGTGAAACCCTAGACCTAATGAGGTTTAAAACCCTAAAATGACTCTTTTCTGACCAAAAGACCAAACATTGACTGTCAATGACTGGAAATGATTTTGATGGACTTTGATAAACGGATACGGACCAGCAGGTACATGACATGAGGGATATGAGTGAAAAGACCCTTCCGTCAGATGATCCATGCTCCTAATGGAATGCAGCTGACTGAACTGAATGAGACACCTAAAATGAAATGCAACAAGAGATTTTGATCTCTGACGGAGGGATGAAGATACCGACTCTAACACCCACTTTTTTCGCAAGTCGAATCATGCCCACGAATTTCAAATGTGGGGCGAGATAGGTGATGATCTTGACGCTTTAAATTGGATTTATGGATAGATTAGACCGACGAGGAGCTGAAGAGGGAAAAGAAGAACTTGGATCCTCTCCAAACAGCTGAAAACATATAGAACTAACTGAATTCAAAGGCTAAGCACTGTAAACAATGGATTCAACCTTATTTCACTCATTCAACTTAGTTCAGAAGCATAATGAAAGGATGGCATACATTAAACATGAAGAAACTTACAGTAAACAAAGAAGAAACACCATCAAGAACAGAACACCACAAGGATCCCAACAAGTGCCGCAAAACCCCCGATCTTTCCTTAGCCAAAATATGAAAAATATGTACAATGATATCAAAAGTATCCCAAGAGTCCAACGTGTAGAATGCCTCAGAAATTACAATATATAGATCACTCTAACACCTTTCCCCACCTCTAGGGGTCGAATTCCCTCTTCAGGGATCAGTTTCAACCAATTCTAATCATGGAACTACAATCTAGGCAGCTAACCACTTGCCTCTAAAAGAGTGGAAACTAATCCATTACATGATTTTTTACTCATTTGAGAGTGAATCTTCTAGAAGAGATAAAAACAAGCCAAAGTTACATATCAAACATGAATTTAAATCATAAAAACCCAAGAATTCTATCCATAAGCAAAACTGGTCCATAATAGGCGAAATACTGAGCTGGCAGCTGAAAATTCAGAAAAATCTCTAGGTGGGTCGCTCCTGAACTGCGTGGGTCGCTCATGTTCCAGGCTGATTTTGAGGTAGCTCCCGGCATCCAAATTGAGCTCATGATAGCTCGTTGGAAATCCCTGGATGTCTACGTTCCAACCCAAGTGGAATTTCTGAATTTGGAGTTGATTTGACCCTCCAAAACCTCATTCTTCCAGAGGTACTTCCTGCTGGTGCAAAAGGTGGCAGCAAGGTGATTTTCATGGTGTTTTTAAGCTGTTTGACCATCCAGATTTTGTTGAAATGCTAAGTTGACTTCAGAGGATGCATAATTAACCATGAAAAATCCAAAAATGTAAAAATCTCCTCCAGCAAGTGTCTCAAAAAAAAAGCGAGCGCATGAGCGCGCGACCCACGTAGCTGCAAAACCTGTTTTTTAGACCAAAAATTTGAAAATGACAAAATTTTCTCCGAATTTGCCCAAATTCGGAGCGGAGGTCCTCCGTCATGTGTCCTACCCATTCAATGAAGACTCGGCCAAAATCCGAAGTGGATCAGGCCTTTTCCGCCATTTTAGTGCTCTCCTGGTGCATGCAGCTCCTGTGGTGAAAACACTGTCTCGGTTGTATGTGTTGGTCTCTATCATGATCCTGTGAATGTACCTGCGCTGATGAAGAAGGAGAGACCCCTTCCACTCCATGTGGAGATAGTACTCGCGTTGCTGATGAAGTCAACGAGACCCCTTCCACGCCATGTGGAGATAGTACTCGTCGTGATGCTGCAAACAAAGCTTTGTGGCCTCTCTGATATGCTACCACTACTGGCGCACTGCTATGCTCCATCTCAGTACATCAACCTCAACGATTGAGTCACTGTCCGAATCCTGCTCATACTCTGACTCTATCTCTGACATGGCTGCGAACAAGATATGTGCAATATGTATATTGATATAGATGCAGCGAAGGAAAAGTTATAATGTATGTTTCAAACGCCCAACAAATATCCCCCACTGTCAAAGCACCATAAGGAAACAAACAATGATAATAGCTCTGTTTTAGGTGGATTGGAAAAGGCACAATCTCTGTGTTTAAATGTAAGTGAACTTTGATCAAAAGGAGCGGGTAACTTTCAAAATTTTGAACAAATTTTATCAAAGGAGAGCATGGCATCAATAGAATGTGTTTGTCTATGAGTAATAACCACAAAGGTCTCAATGGGCAGTTTGAAACAAAGTCATGAAAATGTTTTTGCATTGGGCAGCGAGACTCATTACAACCACAGTCACCATGGAACAAAGGGTTTTAAACATGGTATAATAATAGCAATGGTCAAAATGGCAAAATGGGCATGAGAGCAATATGGTTTTGATATTATATGCAAAGCTAGATGTATCACTGCCATGAGATAGCAAACAAACTCATTCAACCATTCATTTTCATTTTAAAACCCTGAAAACAAGAATGCTATGACTGTGGGGTTTTAAATCCTCCGTTGAACATTTGAAACCACCAATGATGCCACCAATGCATTTCAAAAACATCAATCAATTGATAAAAACCTGTTTGAAGGCCAGTTGCATCGATTCCAAACAAGGCTGGGCGCTCAGAATGAATCTCGAAACCCTGTGTCTGCGTGGGTCACGCAGCCTCTGCGTGGGTCGCGCAGCCTCTGCGTGGGTCGCGCTGCCTCTGCGTGGGTCGCTCTGCCCAGGTGGGTCGCTCGGGCCCCAGGTGGGTCGCTCGAGCCCCTTGCGACATAGTGAATTTTTTAGGAAGTGTTTGGAGGCCTTCCCGGTGTCCAAATCGGGCGTGTGATAGCTCGTTGGAAATATATTGGAGTCTACTTTCCAACACAAGTGGAATTAGGCAATTTGGATTTCATTTACCCTGTCAAAAATCAAATCTCCCAACACTAGTCAAAATGATCAGAATGAGGCTGCCTCAAGGCAGAGCGCTGTTGCAGTCAACTTTTGAAGGTATTCCTCAACTCCAAATTGAGATCATGATGGCTCATTGGAAAGTTATTTCTGTCTAGTTATATGTTAAATCATCAAGCAAGTCATTTGGCCAAACATGCTAGGAGAAAACTTGCTTTTCGCAAGGTCACTTCAGAGGTGCATTCAATTCTCCTGAGGCAACGGAATTTTTGACATTTCTCTAAAACCATGATACCTGTGTAAAAATTGAAGGAGGTTTTTCTTCCTAGGCATGTTGTGAACAAAAACCTCTCTCAGTTTTCCAAAATTCATCTTTTATTGCTCTGAAACCGCTTTTGAGTGAAACTTACCCCGATGTGTGAAACAAGGAATTTTGTCGAAATGAAGCGAAATGAAGGGGATAGGGGGCTTCTAAATTCTTGGGGAAATTTTGGGAAGTAGGGAGGGATGTTAGGAAGCAGGGGGAAGTGGAATCACAGAGATTGAGTGAGGGGAAGGGGTCCAAAACGGCAAAACACAGGCCTAGCCTAGGAAATTGCCAAGTTTTGGCTAGAAACTAGGGTTTGTGCAAAAATGAGGAATTTCGGGGATCTCAGTGATGGGAAGTGTTTGATAAGGTGATTTAAGTATAGGGGAAGATTTCTGAACATCAGGATACAAGTCTTTCCGATGATTTAACCGTCCAAGAGAAATTACCTCCAAAACCCTAGGAGAGGGAAATGGACCTTACCTAGGCACAACTGAAGCATGAACGAGATGTAAAATGACTCTTTGGAACCTGAAATGACGATGCAAACCCTCTGAATGATGGTACACTCAGCTGAATGGCGACATGGACTGTCATTTGGACAAAATTTGAAAAGAGTGAAGACCAACCCTAGACCTAATGCCTAGTGATCAAATTTTGCTTGAAGACTCATTGAAATGACAAAATTTGACCTTGACACTTTGAAATCACTTTGAAAATGTTTGATCACTGGAGGAAGGCTGCAAAGGCTGACTCTAACATTGGCTCCAATGGGGATGGTAGCTCCAGCTCCGTGGAGGTGCCAAGAACGGCAGATCTTTGGGAGAGCAGACAGTGCCTCCATCCATTGGGCGATGGCATCATTATTTGAACGGATAACACAAAACCTTTGACACATTTATTGAATGAAAACTTGACTGAAAACTTGACTCAAACCGACTCGATGGCAAACTGAAATAATCTTGAAAAAACTAACTCAACAGACCAAACACAAATGACTCATGACTGACTTAAAACAAGACTTTACAAAGCTTTTGGAAAAAAGGCAGCAGTCCATCAAGATTTGAAATCATGATGACAACCACCTGCATACTAATGAAATATGTACAATCATGTATAATTGGCTTTCCAATGTAACCAATCCAGCAGATGGCTACACCTTAAATTTCTGCTCTTACTCTCTTCAAGTAGGCAGAATGCTAAACCTGTAGGCAACTCAACACAATCACTGAAACCAAAGCTCATGAAAATAAACCAGGCAACATTTATCCTTTCTAATGCTTGCAAAAGAATGCTGAAGGGATCTTGAAAATTCTGAAGCACTGGCTTATCTAGAGATCCAGCTGCAAAAATACTAGTATTCACCTCACTCTGATCTGAAAGGACATTTGATTTCTGAGGGATAGAGATGCACAAATCTGCCATCTGAGTGTTAGCTGTAGGTTCCTTGACCATGAGTAATTCTGGCATATACTCTTCAATTTCATGATCTAGGTCATTCTTAAACAAAAAACAATCTTCAAGGTTATTAAACATGACAACCTTATCATCTTTGTGAAGGAAAAAATTATCTGTTTGCTGATCTACACAACTGATTACAAGACAATCATCTTTTTCAAAAGAGGAAGAGGTTTCACCAACACTTTCTGTGTACTGCAAATCTACTGTAGCTTCGGCTGAAACAGGACCTTTCAAAAGTTGATCTATCTCATCTTCAGAAAAAGGAGACAATGCTTTTTGTTTTCTTCTGCTTAAACAGTAGTTATCTTCATATGATAGGGCTTTCAAACTATCGTTCATTACTGAGCTATTGAAAGGAGATTTATCACTTACTTGCACAAAGATCTCATTCTGATTTTCATGAACTGACTGGATTGCTTCTTCATGAAGGCTGTGTTCTAATGATGGGCTGACAGTATGACTGAGAACATTTGGATCCATTACTGTGTCTTCTGCATCCCATATGATTTCAACAGCAGAGTACTCCTTGATGGGCTTCAGCACAAGATATGCTTGGTCATCATGATCTGAATCTGAATCTGAAGTAGTTGTCTGGACATTATCACAATCTGCAATTGGAACTGGACTTACTTGCATGCTGCTGTCTTCCGTGGGCAGATCTGAAATGACATTCTGCCTTTCATCATTTTTAGCCATATGGCCATCAACCTGCTGCAAAGTCTCCTGAGCACCTTGATAGGTATCCTTTAGGTTCTCTTCATTCTGCTGAAATGGATTCTCGTACAGGGCCTCCATGATTTCATCATTCATGAAATTATCATCTTCATAATATTTCTCCAGGCTTTCAATAAAAGAATAAGCATGTTTGCAACAGTCATGAACTAAATTTAATGATGGATAAGACATTTGATATCTTTCAATGAACAGGGCATGAAAGTCCTTTAAACAATAAATACAGGCCAGCGGCAAATTTTCATACCATGACTGAGCTTCACCTTCCAGAGTGGCCAGGAATATCTTCATTAAGCAATCTTCAGGAAAATCCACCTTCAACTTGCGAATATGCATGTGAAATCTAACCAAATGTAAAGCAACATCTTTCTTACCATCATCGTTAAACGTAGGCAGATTCCTCGACCAATCTACCTTGGGCATCTTATTCGGAAAACCTGGAATGTGATCTCAGCTCATGGGAGCATATCTTCTCGTGATTCGGTCCATCTTGAAAATCTCACAGCTACTGATCTCCCTGCAGTGAAATCACCATGAAGCATCGATTTCTGGATTGTTCAGTGAATGAAGTCGCCAGGTGAATGATTTCAGCCTTCTTATGTCTGACCGTTGTTCACCATCAACCATCAGATCTGAACTTGATACACGTACTGGGGCAATTTATAAGTTAAGTGTTATGATTACAAGCTAGACCGGAGATCGACTGAAGCAGCGTTTATCTACTATGCACTCGCAGAGCAAGAGCAGTTCGAAAGCTACCTGGCGTGACTTCAGACTCCGTTTGTAGCTATAAATCAAACAACACTAACAAGCAAACCAATTCTTCCCCAGTATGGTCGCCACTATGTTAGCGCTCAAATCTACCTCAGGCTGAAATGAAGTAAAACTCAAGGCTACATCAAACCACGCTCAGCCTCGTAGCTAGCCCTACGAGGACAGGAGAGGGCTCTCTCCGGGTCAAACTCAGCAAAAGGATCTTCAAGGGGCTGAGATGACCGATAAGGAATGCTAATCTTAGGCTAGTAAAGTGATATGGATGAGGTTTTTAATAAATGATGGGGTTTCTGGGTTGTGTGAGGCAAAGACAGCTTGAACAGAGAAATATAATAAAAAACACAGATTGTCTTCTGAGGCAAGGTAGGCAAGAAAATTTAACATCAATTTGAGATTAAATGGAATGGCAAGACTGCTGAGGAGCCGACAAGGGCATAGAGGATGAATCCTTGTAGAACAGAAGAAAACATTAAATATGAACAAACTTAAAGGCAGAGCATACTAAATATGAATTCTACCTTAACACTTCATTTGTTCAATTGGAAATGATTATGAAATGACATGAACACATAACAGGCTACATATGAAACAAAAGAGGACACAAATGTTAAATCTCATGCCACAGGAATCTCAGAAAACAGAGCTGTATTTCTCCATTAAAATCTCTGGTTAAGACTGTACAATAAAGCTCTAATTTTCTCCACCAGCGCTCAGAACTCTCTCTCCCTCTACAAAATGATTTTCAATACATTAAATAAATGCTGCTAAGGGAAAAAACAAATCGACCCCAAGACCAGGGATTTGTTTTATTATTATTAATAAATAAACCTAAAAAGAAATAATTAGCGCTCAGAAGATGGAATAACGCTCCTTCTACTCGAATCTGTTGAATCTGATGAAGAGGTGGCATTACAGGTGTCAATCCCATTACTAAAAATAAGCATAGGCAATTGCATCTTGGAATGCCACTTTGCACTGCTCCCGAATGTTCTGGAAATGCGTTGGCCTCTTTCCCGGTTTTAAAGGAGAATTTCCATACTCTAAAAAATTTCAACTCTATGTCAGTTATACGAGCTCTTTGTCTTAAAACAGAATGAACTGCTTGGGTGATAATATAAGTACACCTCTGGGACGCACAAACTGCACATTGATAAGGGTGCTGCCAGGTAGAAAACGAATTCACACAGATAAAGCCTGAGGAATGAAGCGAATGGGCGAAGAGAAATGAAGGCGATTAGAATTGCGCCAATGCCCACAATCCATGAGACCTTCACAAATCGAACACATGTTTTTTTTTATGCCACAACAGAAAACATATCAATAATTTCCTCACGCAATGCTTATTTCCCAATATCAATACAACCATGACAAAAATCTTCTGAGCAAAGGTTAAAACATGTTTGCAAGCAGCTGAAGACGAATTAAAACGAAACTGGGCGCTCAAATGAAATTTCTGGGTACTGTTGCTCTGTGGGTCGCTCGACTTTCTGCGTGGGTCGCTCACCTTCTGCGTGGGTCGCTCGGCCCAGGTGGGTCGCTCGAGCCCCAAAACTCTGAGCTAAAAACGAGAAAGCTTATGCTTCACTGTTCTTTCCAGATTCGCCCAGTGACTCTTAGCTTCAACTCCTTCTGTCTCCACCTGAAAAGAACAATGCCATGTTTCTCTGAATAATTAACCCATCATGGCTCTCACGCACTTTCCGATGACTGTCTCGGATGCTTCTTGGAACTCCTTGCCAGATCATTTTTCTTCCATTGGCGCTATAGCTGAAATTCTTTGCTTCATTGTCATCTCCCATAAAACACAGAAAAGCCATATATACCGGCGCCATACCTAATTGAAAGGCTTCACAATGAAGACAAAAATACTTTCCAAAACAGTGGAAGACTGTCAACATCCAGGTGGCATTTTCAACTTCACGTGGATTGGATTTTACATAGCGGTGATTAAAAGTACAACCTGTGTGCATGTCAACTTTGTGATCATCCCTTAGATGTGCCACAAGAAACTGAATATCACCTGTGACAGAACATTCCGATCCTGCATAGGGGCAGTTGTATGGTCTGAAAGAGCATAGGGCCCCGTGTTTAAGTTTGCTATAGCTACAGAAAGATGCCGCTTTCTACCTGTTATACATAAGACTACACCTCCAAGCATCACCCATCCTTGTTTGTGATATTCATGAAAGTAATAGTATATATAATATGGGTTGAATGCCTTGAATGCTGCAGGATAATATGTCACAATATTATATAGTCCTATCATGATGTTGGTCACGAATCAGACAATCATTATGGGTGAGAACAGGAAGCTAACTTTACTTATACCGAGTCTTTGAAAAAGAAACAGTAGTAACAGGATTACAAATGACACAAGTACAACAATGCCTTAGCTCATGTTACTGTTCCTTGCAGACTGAATTCCTTGCACAGCTGACATCACTGAAATTGCAGGAGTCAGCGCTCCATCGCCAATCACCATACAAGTGCCCATCATGACAGCAACAAGCAGAATTCTCTGAGCCGTTGCACTCTTCTCAATCAGTTCCTTTGTCTTCGAGTTGATAACCTTTCCACCATTTTGCGTACTGAAAAACTTCAATCTAGCATCTGATGCAAGGCGCCTGAATTGCTTGCCAGTGCTTTTTCAAGGTTGACATACTTGACATACTGAGCTAACAAGGAGTATACCGCAAATGTGCCACCTTCTCCATGATCATCTGCTCGAAGGACAATTATAACATACTTGATCAGGGCAATCATGGTTAAAGTCCAAAATATGAGGCTAAGAATTCCCAGTATTTCTCTCTCCTTTGGATTATCAACACCAACAGAAGAGAAGACATACAAGGGAGAAGTTCCAAGATCTCCATACACTACCCCAATTGTCTGATAAGCTAGCAACAATGTTTCTCGCTTTCCAAAAAACTTTGGCTTTTGAAAGGGAATTTCATAAGACTGCATCATTGTCCTATAATTATCTGGTTTCCCTCAGCAGATAGAGGCTTCTTCAAAGACCCTTGATTTCATCATTGACACTGCTTTCAGGGGACCACCCAATTGATCTTTATATGCCACTTTTGAAGACTGCAGGAATGTTTGTAATTGCAGGTTTCCCTAGTGAAATCAAGATCCATCCTGCCAATCTTATTATTGGCATGAAATCGATTGCAGGGAGTGTAACAGGTAGCACCAAAGACATTCAAGAAATGATTGATTTTTGTGCAAAGGAGAGAAATATCTCAGACATTGATGACTTATGGAATTCCACTCATGCACATTGAAAATGTTGCAATATAATCCAAAAGACCAATTAATGATAATTTTCTTGCAAGTAGTAGAAGAGAAGACCCATTAAAATGTCCCTGTATGTAAAATGATCCAATAATGAAGCAGCTTATGCACATTCCTCCTGCAGCAATCATCAGAAGTGAGCACCTTCCATATTTGTCCATAATCAATGATGAGTGCACCGCCACCATCTGATGAAATCCTCTTTGCAATATTCTTGCCAATTATGCTCCAACACATTATTACAAACTACTAATCTGACATTCTCTTCTCCAAAACAGGGTTTTGGAGAAGAGTCATCCTTGATTATTAATAATGATAAAACTCTCAAAATAAGAAACTTATTGAACCTTGGTGAGTTTGCCTCTGACAGTAGACTGACAAGACGGAGTCTAACAGGATATGTGGCACAAATTATTTTAAAACACCAATTTCAAACCCTAAGAGAGCAAAAAAAAAAATTAATAAAAGGATAGGGTTTAACTTTTGACATTACAAATTCTCAAACCAATCTTTGAAACCACACCAAACACCGACCAATGGAAAATTGCAATATGATTTGACTTACTTGGAATAGAGGGGCCAAGAAATTTGGAATTTTGTCGGAGGCAATGAGAAAATTGGAGTGTCGGCCCTGTGCGTCATGCACATTCAAATCAACACAGTGCTGAGTGGCCCAATGCGTCGCGACAACCATGTGCGCCGCGACCTCCAACCAGTGCGTCGCGCAGGTAACTCACCCACAGTTTCGGCTTCAAACTACTTACTTCGCCCTCCACGATTTTTCTTAGCTTCACTCTTGTCTTTGGCATACCAATGGATTGTTTAAACACCACAAATATCTTATATATCATGGACTTTGATTTTTTTTTTGAAATAACCCACTTTCTTATGTTTGAATTTTGACACTTTTCACTTTTTAATATAAACTCTGTTTTTGTTTGTTTCCTTTGATTTTTTGGACTGATGATGAATCTCCTTTATATTTTTGTAGGGATAGCTGGCATTGGATTTGGAAAATGCAACCAGGGCTACGCCTGAAGATCTTCACAACTGAAAAACTTTGAAAATTACATGGCATTTATTACAAAAGACAAAATTAAAGATTTTTCTTCAAAACAGAGTTTTGAAGAAAAATCATTATCAAGCAATATGACGATGAAATTTTTGTAGTGAAACTTTATTCGAACCTTCCTCATGTGCTTGCTGGAATTATTAGACATTCTGAAGACTAAATTTGTGAAACCCTAGACCTAATGAGACCTAAAAACCCTAAAAAGACTCTTTGTCCACCAAAAGACCAAACATTGACTATCAATGACTGGAAATGATTTTGATGGACTTTAATGAATAGATATGGACCAGCAGGTACATGACATGAGGGATATGAGTGAAAATACCCTCCTATCAGATGATCCATGCTCCTAATGGAATGCAACTGACTGAACTGAATGAGACACCTAAAATGAAATGCAACAAAAGATATTTTGATCTCTGACAGAGGGATGAAGATACCGAATCTAGCACCTCCATCTCCATGAGCCTCCGAAGCAGTCCTTCCCCACCCCACTGGTTTTTATGACATGTTTATCATGTTTTGTAGGTTTCAAAGGTGGTGAATTAACATTGTTTTCATAGTTGTATTCATGGTGAAAGACCATTGCAGAGCCAAAGATCGCTGAAGAAGAAATAAAAAATTAAAGGATTAAAAGCATAATATTGAAGATCAAAGAGCATAATCCACGGTCTGCACAGATTAAATACAATCATTTATCGCAGCAGCGCAGAGGACATATCAGCAGGAAAGTCCTTTTACTAAAGAAAGGACAAAAATCACTACTGCTCATTCTCTATTCTGCATTGAGCCCCAGAGTAGTTATTATTCTGATAGAAAGCCCCAAAGAACTAGCAGTGCATTAGTTACAAAGCATGGAAGACTTGAAGGGCCAACCTTCATCCTTTCTTGTCTGAAAGTACAAACAGAGTACCTCCAGCTGAAAAGTACTTCATGGAACATACCTCTGGAGTTATTCTCAAGCTTTCGAAGACCCCTGATTCACCTAAAGGGTACTGAAATTCAATGTAAAGCTATTAAGACAGAATGGGCTTCAAAATAATTTTCTCCCTCTGTTTTAAATGAATCATTTATGTTCTATCTGCAACTACTATCACTCTTCATCTATAAGAACTCTCAAGAAATACATTGTAAATGTTGGTCGAGTTTTGAAAAAACACTTATTGTAAGCAGTTTCACTGAGTTAGACTTCTGTGAGTAGTAGTTGTGATTAGGCTGGGAGATTATTTCTGAATGATATCAAGCTACTGGACAAGAATGTATGTGATTGGTTATGCTCTTCTAATATGACAAGCATGTTCATCGGATCCTGATCTAAATCAGTGGTGATGTGTTCTATCTTTTTTATTTATTTTTCTCTGTTTCGCATCATATGTCACTTTCTCTGATAAGAAAACAGTAAGTTTGGCTTAGGACATACTGCTACAAGTACCCTAATGCTCGCTGTATTTTCTTATCATTATGTTTTCTATTGATTGTGTATTTAAGGAAAAATTCAATAAAATTTAACCAGTTAAAGACGTTGGCCTGCCCATGCTTACTGATGTATGAATTTAGAGTTTTCTTCTTAGATGTCCTTGTTTGGTTCAGCTGAAATAATTATGAAACTGGGAGATTCGAGTTAGCCCTGTCTCACTAGGTGCCTTTTTCGACAGTTTAACCTCTCTAATATCCCTTTGAGTTGAATGCTAAAAGCATAGAAGGTTAAAAGTATTTCTCTAATATTAGGTTTCACTCTGTGTTAAACTTAAGTGTTTTATATTTTCTGAAAGTATTCAGGAGGACTGCTGGATTGTTGTCTTTCAGAGTTAGCCTCACTAGGAGTTTAGATCATAGAGGTTAAGGCATGCCCTGTCCCTAAATTTACTCTGAAGTGGTCACCTTGGAATGTTTTCCTTTTTATTCCCATTCACTTCCGTATTTTTCATTCCACACTATCATCTTAAGATATCCTCTATTTTAGATGACTAGCCCTTTGAATGCCTTGGATATCTAAATTGCAATTAAACCCTTTCACAACCCCATTGCCCAATGGACTTGTGTTTTCTTTGAATTATCTCCCCATTGCCCAAAAATACTTCTCTCCTCATTCCTTTACCTTATATTGAACCCTTCTTTCATGTTTCCCAACCAAACAAACAAAACAAAACCCTTGTGCCCCATAACTAGCCTAAGACCTTAAATTTAACCTTAAAGATATATATTTCTTTACCTTCATATAGATATCCCTCTCTGGATCCAGGAGGGCTAGATATTGAGATTCCAAAGTGGTTTAATGTTTTCTTATCATTTGGTATTGCCAAATCTGCCAAATCATAGCAACCACAACATAATGGCGACTCCACTGGGGAACTTTGAGTAAAACACTCCTTAAAACATCCGTAAGAACTAAAAGAAGACCGATAGCCTTGATTTGGTAGTTAATCATTGTGGTGGACAGTAAAACTTGTTGAAACACCTTAAACCTTCCACCTGGAAACTCCACAATTCCTGAATGACCAAAAGACTCCACTGGTGATCAGTAGGCCTGCTGATTATCTTTGTTTTCACAAGACTCCACTAGGAGACTAGTCGCGTTACAACATCATCCATATTAAAAGAAACACATAGGATTAAGCTTCTCTATTCAAAAGATAGTTTGCCTCTTAAATATTGTCATACTTGGATAACTTTCTTCATGAGTCTAAGGATTCAACATACTGGCTTCAAGAAAAATCCATACTAGAGCTTATCCTAATCCAAACCCCCCTGAAATAGTTGACAATCCAGAGAGCATTCTTAGGAAGTCTCACACCTCTAGGGATCCAACTATTGTCATACCCATTCATAGAGCTAACTCAGCACTTGAAAACCTTGCAACGCTATCAGATACTCAAGTTGGCTTAGACTTACCAAGTAATTTACCAAGAACTAAGTCATTCAGTGGTATATATCAAACAGACTTTGAGCCTCCAAGTTCACCACCACATAATGGTAGACATATCAGTGACAGAGAAACCCCTCCATCAACACCTCTTGATATTCACTTCATTCATAACTTGGGTCTCTCTCACCCAAAATCTGCTCAACAGTTTGTTGCTGGTCCAAGCAGTTCTGCCATCCATATACTTGATGCTCAAGATAATCCTTTACCTCCACAAAACACTATCATGGCAGCATGGTATGCCCCCCTAGTGTTGCCACAACCCCTGGTTCCGTTACCAAATGAATATCAGTCTAAAATTCCCCATCTCACTGGAGAAGAATCTACCACAGCTCAACAACATGTCACCAGGATAGGAGATGCATTTGATTACATGGAGATAGATGATGAGACTGTTAAGATGAGAATATTTGCTCAAATTTTAGGAGGAGAAGTAAAGAAGTGGTTTAAAGGCTTAAACCCTAATAGAATACATGACCTTCCCAATTTACAGCAAGCTTTCATAAACAAATGGGAAGTCAAAAGAAACCCTCTCCAGATATTAGCAGAGTATCAGAATCTTAAAACAAATCAGGGAGAAAGTGTTCATGATTACTCCACCAGGTTTAACAGGGTCTACAATGCTCTCCCACCCCACGTGAAACCTCCCCAAGGCATGACCTTAGTAAAATACCCTGAGGGTTTCGATGCTGATATGGCCTATCAACTAAGGGAGGGAGACTATGTAACTCTAGAAGACATGCAGCAGGGAGTTGTGAGCATAGAAGCAAACTTAATTGAGAAAAGAGCCAGGCTAATATCGGAGAAGAAGGTAACTTATAAAAATGATACTACACCCTCCACATCTAGCTCAAAATTGGAAAGGATGATGGAAGAGATGATGAAAAGGATGAGCTTACTTGAGAAAGCACAACCAAGAGACAATCAGAACCACCCCCAAAACAGAAATAGGAACCAGAATTATAGAAGGGAGAACAGTCAAGATAGGTAAAGGGATTTTGACCAACAAATTATACCTCCATTCCAAGAGAATTTTCTTGATGAGGATGAGGGAATAATAGAAGAGTTTGAAGGAGCTACCATAAACATGGTGGAAGTGGATAACCAAGATCGCACCTTTTCCATAGAAGACAACCAGACCTCATACTCACATTGGGATGAGGAAGGGTTAGAATCTGAAGACTATAGGTTAGGGTTCAACAATGCCATCATGCAGGTTCGAGAACAATATGATCTCAGAAGTAAAAAGAAACCAGAAGCCCCCAAAGCCAAAACCTCTGAGATCACTATTAAGAAAAGACCTGAAAAGACTCCTGAAGGGAATGCTGAAAGCAACAAAACAGCAGCTGAGAGCTCTAGAAAAAACAAGGAAAAATACAACCAAACCACTGATAAACCAAGTCAAGAAACCAACAGCACTAGCACTGTAGCTAATGCTCCTGAAAAAACAGCTTCAAACAATGAAAAAAATTGAAAATCAGCAAGTTGATCTTGCCAATAAAAAAGTGGCCAACAAAACAGAATTGATCCTTTCAAAGAGTCAGTCTCCTTTCAATCTGGAAAGTGAAATTGCCAAAATAAAAATTTCTATCCCTCTTACTGAGTTGGCCACCCAGGATGTATATAAATGTCAAATCTTGAAAGCTTTAAACTTAGGAGAAAACAGTGACTCTGTCAACTTAAATGATGATCAACCAACTCTCTTGTTTGGCCCAAAAATTAAAGGGAAGTTTCAAGAAGGAGTAGTGCCTCCTTTCTATGTCAGTCTAAATATCCATGACAAAATCCTACATAATGCTATGCATGACTCAGGGGCTTCACACAACCTCATGCAAAAGGTGATCATGGAGAAATTAGGCCTAGAGATAACCAGACCTTATAAGGATTTATATTCTTTTGACTCTAGCAGAGTGAAGTGTTTGGGCTTGATCAAAGATCTCTATGTGAATTCGACCCAAATCCCAACCAAGTGCATAGTAATGGATGTGGTAGTGGTAGATGTACCCCCTAAGTATGGCATGTTGCTGTCAATATCATGGGGTGCCAAGCTACAGGGTACAATGCAGATGGACATGACATATGCTACTATCCCTGTTTTTAGCTAGCCTAGAAGACTATATAGGGAAGCTCACATGAAATTTATGGTAAGCAGCCCAGAGAAACCAGAAAATTCCCCCCCTTTACTATGTCCATACAGACCTAGACTCCTTTATCCTTTTCAATGATGAGTTTACAGATGAGAAAGAGCTAGAGATTAAAAATTCAAACATCAGAGTAGAGGCCACAAATCTAAACATAATGGCAGCTCTAGATACAAAGGAAAACAAGGGAGAAACATATGAACAATCTGCAGAGTTAGAAAATATGAACCAAGACTGTAGAGAGCAGATTACCCATAAGCCTGCCAACCTTAGGAAACAAAAAGAAAGATTGGAGGAAACTGACAACAAACTGCAAACAATCCCTTGTGGTGCATGAGCTTTGATGGATCTTGCACTAAGAGTGCAGGAGCTGGGGTATGGTTGCACAATACTGAAAATGATTATACTGAGAGTCATGCCTTCAAGCTAAGTTTTAAATGTACAAACAACATAGCAGAATATGAAGCTCTCCTCTTAGGATTGCATCTATTGAAAAAAATAGGGGCTGAGAGGATAGTTGTTCATGGGGATTCAGAACTGGTCATCAAACAAATAAATGGAGAGTACATTGCAAAACATCCTAGATTAAGGGCATACAAAAATGATGCCATGGATCTTTTGCAAACATTTGTAGAGTATGAGCTTATGTTTGTCCCTAGAAGTCAAAACATACTTGCAAATGGATTGGCCTGTGCTGCTAGTTCATACCAGAGATCACTTAGTGACAAACAGCATATGGTTCAAACAAAACATAGACGAGCAGTACCAGATAACGAAAAATATTGGCAGGTCTTTGAGGGTGATAAACAGATAGAGGATTTCTTACTTTCCAGGAATGAGTTTGAATTTCCAGATTCAAGCTCCAAGTCCGAAGAAAACTGTCTGGATAAAGAACCCCCCGACAAAGATAAACCATCCCTTACTGCAGAAATAAACATGCTGACCAAAGAGTTTGAAAACCAGACATAAGAATACATGAACATAGATAAATAAGACATAGAGGTAGTGCAGTCCAAAGATAAAAACATACCCAGAGGACTAGCACCCCTTGAGGACCTCTTTGATTTTAATGATGTGGCAAAGAAACCTACTATAGAACCCACTGAATTTGACATTGAAGAGTGCAATATAGGCAGCAAAGACCAGCCTAAAATGATCAAATTATCTAGGTCTTTGCCTGCACATATCAAATAGAAATAAATTGATCTATTTAAAGATTTTGTGGATGTTTTTGCTTGGAACTATGAATATTTGAAAGCCTATGACACAAAGATCATCCAGCATAAGATTCCATTGAAAGAAAAAAAGAAACCTTTTAGGCAAAATCTGCGTAGAATAAACCCTACACAACTACCTCTGGTAGAAAAAGAGATTAAGAAAATGTACAAGGCCGGAATCATAGTGCCTGTGAGGTTTTCAAATTGGGTATCCAACCTTGTGGCTGTAAGGAAAAAGACAGGAGAAATTAGGCTATGCATTGATTTTAGAAACCTGAACAAAGCCTGCTTAAAGGACAATTACCCCTTGCCCAAAATGGAACACATCCTACAAAGGGTAGTTGGTTCTAAGAGGATTTCCATGTTAGATGGCTTTTCAGGGTATAGCCAGGTCTTAGTACTCGTAGCAGATCAACTTAAAACAGCCTTCACCACTCCTTGGGGCACTTTCATGTATGTGAAAATTTCTTTTGGATTAATGAATGTTGGGGCCACCTTGCAAAGGCCCATGGACATAGTATTCTCTGAAGAAATAGATCACTCATTGTAATTTACCTTGACGAAATAACAGTCTATTCCAAAACTGATGAAGAGCACCTTGAACATCTGCGAATTTTTTCTGAGAAATGCAGAAGGTTTGGGCTATCTTTAAATCCCAAAAAGACAGTGTTTGGTCTCCAAGAAGGTAAACCTCTTGGCCATATAATATCTGAGAAGGGGATTAAAATAGACCCAAAAAGAGTTGAGGGAATACTATAGATTAGCCACCCAAGAAGCATTAAGGAATTGGGAAGATTAACTTCCTAAGGAGGTTTATACCCAACCTTGCAGAACTCCTTAGAAACATGACATACATGCTAAAGAAAGAGGTGGGAGTTAAATGGACTCTAGAAGCCAAACATTATTTTGAATTGGTAAAACATGCACTCACTCGGGCACCAGTTCTGATTAGCCCAGACTTTACCAAAGATTTCCTCATCTTCTCATTCACATCATAACATACTGTGGCTATTGTTTTATTGCAGAAAAATCCGGAGGGACAGGAACAACCAATTGCGTTCTTTAGAAAAACATTAAGAGATGCACCCTTGAAATACAATATCATGGAAAAACAGGCCTATGCCTTGGTAAAGGCCTTAAAATATTTCAGAGTGTATATTTTACATTCCCATATTATTTCCTTTGTTCCTAACATAGTGGTAAAGGAAATTTTGTCACAGGATCAAGATGGAAAGAGAGGCAAGTGGATTGGTGTCATACTAGAGTATGATTTGGAAATAAAACCCACTAAGCTCATCAAGGTTCAAGGCTTAGCACAATTAATGGCTGAATCTAACTTACAAGCCCTTGACATTAATATGGTAGATGATTTGGATGAACAAGAAGAATTACCAGCTCCCACTGTAGAAGAGCAGTTCCAAAAATCACCGTGGTATGCTGGTATCTTGTATGTGCTTGTAAATCTGAATGCTCCTCCTGATTTATCTAATACAAAGGCAAGGTTTTTAAAGTTGAAAGCTAGGAATTATTTCATTTTAAATTAATGTTTATATTGGAAAAATGCAAATGGTCTATTGCTTAAATGTTTTCCTGAAGTGGATGCAGAGAGAATCGAGCATGAGTTCCATGAAGGAGAGTGTGGAGGCCATCTCTACTGGAAAACCACTACCAATAAAATCCTTAGAGCTAGCTATTACTGGCCCACCCTCTTCCAAGATGATCATAAGATGATAGTTGCCTGTCACAAATGCCAGATCTTTGAGGGAAAAAGAAAATTCCTTCCTTTACCTTTACAACCAATTACTGTTGAAGCTCCTTTTCAACAATGGGGCCTAGAATTCATAGGGGAAATCCACCCTGCTTCATCTACCCAACATAGATAGATACTCACAGCCACATAATATTTCACCAAATGGATAGAGGCCATCCCTTCTAGGAATGCCACAGACTCTGTAATCATTAAACTCCTTGAAGACCACATCCTATCTAGATTTCGCTGCCCTAGGAAGATTATCACTAACAATGCAGCTGCATTTGGCTCCAAAAATATGATTGATTTTTGTCACATGTATCAGATTTCATTTTTTCATTCTAATGCTTACTATCCTCAGGGTAATGGGCTAGTAGAATCATCAAATAAGAGTTTGGTGATCATCATCAAGAAGCTGCTGGAAGAGAATAAAAAAACATGGCATAACAAGTTAGTGCATGCTTTGTGGGCAGACAAGTTGATAACAAAGAAATCCATTTGAATGTCTCCATATTGTTAGTCATCAATATTTTTCACCTGTTGATGATGAATAGTTGTTAAAGCTAAGTTTTCTAGCAGTTGATCTCCAATATGTCAAATTTTTCAGCTAGAAAACACCCATAAACATTTTTTCCCTCCCAAACCTTTTCAGTCAGCCCATGACGAGATTAAACCTCATTATCAAGCCCTATCTAGCCTTAGCCATACAAGCTTGTCCATCAGCTCCAAAGAGAATAATCCAAATCTGTTCAAAAAGTCTCCCCTAAGTTAGGTAGTGGCGCTTTAGGCATTTCTCCCTTGGCAAACTATCCTAAAGCCAAAGAACCTCTGTCTAATATCAACCAGTCCTAGATGACCTTCCTATTTCTGCAAATAAAGCTTGATTATACCTTTAGGTCACGCCACTAACAAGCCTTGATGTCTCAGCAATACATATGCCACATGTTAAATTGATGTTACGTAGACTTACAATGTTTCATTGTTCTCCTTCAAAAGCATAAGTGTACCAGTGTTCCAGAAGACATTATTAAACTCAACATGAGAAGAAAACTTCTTCTCATGTGATTTTGAGCCTGGGATGCAAGTACTGGATAGAGAGTTATTTCATTAAGCTCCTGCAAACATATTCAAGGGTTAGTGAATTATAAATAACAAGAACTTCTCCGCAAATACTGGCCAGGTTGCCTCTGATTGTCTAAAGATGCATAAAGATATTTTAACAACAGGATTATATGTCTTAGAGAAATTCCCTTCATGGAATATTGTCTATTTATCACTTTTATTTTCTTAATCATGAATAGGTAGTGAAAGGAAAGATAACGCTATTTAAAAGCTGATGAAATGGCATCACTGAGAAAACCTCCTCCATGCATGAGCAGAGGGTTGAAAGACTGAGAAAACCTCCTCCATACATGAGCAGATGGTTAGGTCATTGGTTGAAAACCTCCTTCATTTTACAAGCAGAGGGTTTCGCAATGTGATAAAGGCCTCCTTCATCTAATAAGAAGAGGGCCAGGAATAGAGGTATGGCTTCATTTAAGGGCACAAGGCTAACAATGCTACAATTAGCTTTAGAAACTTGTTGTACACCTTGTTCTCCCATAGATGAAAACCAATAACACAGTAGTGTCTCAAATATTGATTATAAGGTTTTCACTAACTGAAAGGTAGATTTTAAGGGTAGTGGGAGACAATTGAAGGCTTATGAATAGAAAAGGGTTTTTAATTGAAGTGGGAAAGCAACTGAAGGCTTATGGATAGAAAAATGGTGTTAAGAAACAGATGGAAAGATGTGGTGTTTTAAAAGGTGCTTACATGAGTTTCACTGTTAAAACACAGAATTGAAATACAGTGTGAAGCTAATTGGATGATTATGAATGAAGAAATTTTGTTAAGCAAATGACCAAGGAAGTAAAAAAATCTTGGTTTTAAACTAACTTCTGCTAATAAGTACAAAGAAAACCACTAGCAATTGTTCATGGATATTCTTCATTTGGTTAAAACAGGGGTTGAAAAGAGCCCAGGCATTTGTTAAATATAGGCTTCCTTCATAAACAAGTAGAAGGCTCACCATTGTTTGAGGATGAAGAACATTCATTTTCAGTGTGGCTTAGATTTCCAAAGAAATTGCTGTCAAAAATGGTAAAATTAATGAGAAATTCATTATTATTACAGACTTCCTTCACAAAGGAACAGAGAGACAGCTTTCCAATTTTACATTCTAACTTCATCTCACCATCCCCTGCTATACCTCTGTAAAAATTGAAGACTATATTACTTTGGAAATCCAAACCTTGCAAGTTATTGATATAGACCAAGAATAGTTTTATTGCTGCACTTGTGAAGTTCAGGATTCGCAGCTTCTCAAGATTGAAAGTTGTGTAGTTGGCACACATAAGCCTTTGTGGATGTTTTTGTTTTTTGATGCCTGAAGAGGAATGTCATTCAAAGGGTGCATTTACAGTCATTATATGGCTTTGGGCAGGGTTTGCTTCTAAAAAACAGATATGAATAAAGGAAACAAGTTTCCTCCCTTAGTAGGCAAACAGTAAAAAAGAGTTTGGACTTGAGATGACTTCTTAGCATTGGGAAGGGTCATATCTATTAAAAACTTTCCAAATAGCATTCACAACACTTTATTATCAACATTAATTGAATATGGGCTTCTTTGGCATTTTGAAAGTCAGTTGAGTTTCGTTATAACAATGGCATTTTCAAAAGGTTTTCAAAACCCTCACGAAGAAAATTTCAAAGGATGATTGGATTTTTCAACTATAAAAGGAGTTATTGACCCTTGGCAAAGCTTCCATATGCATTTCAAAACACAAGTGACATCTCCCCTAGCTATTCACCAGACCAAGAAATAAATTTCGAGCCATTTGCAGAGTTTTTAGAGGCTTAAAGCCTGCTCGGCGCGCCTAGAAAAGCGTGCGGCGCGTTCAGAAGAAGAAATACAAAGGCTTACAATGGTAATGCGGTGCGCCTGTAGCGTCGGTCACCACTGCCCGAAGGCTAACCCGACACCTTTTTCATTGCGCAACGCTCTTCCATTTGAACGTGTCGCGCCTGTTTGAACGACCAAAACGCCTTCAAAAGGTCTTGAAACCTACTCAAATCATCAAGCAAAGGCCAAAAGCCATCCCCGAGGTATTTTTATTTGCCCCTTGGTGCATTCGAATTTCTAAAGAGGTGATTGGTACCATGTTTTTCAAGACTAAAATAGTGATTTAAAAATTGGAGTTCTTGGTAGGAAATCAAGGTGATTTGTTACTGTATTGACAAACATTGTTACAGTAGGAGGCTAGAGTGTGTTTATATTAGTTTCAAAAGGCCTAAAACTGCCTTCAAACAAAGTGATGAACCATATGCTAATGACAAGACAGAAAACACAGTGGTAAAGGTTTTCAAATTGCTGAAGGTGTCCTAACAGTGATAAAATGAAATTAACCTATGTCTGCAAATCTAAGGTGAAAATAGTTTTCGTAAAGGGAAACAATGATCCTAAGGTAAAAACAGTGTTTGTAAAGTGAGACAGTTATCCTAAGGTGAACACAGTTTTTGTAAAGTGAAAACAATGGTCATATATGAATGCCTTGTCACTTCAAAGGTGTCTTCTTTTGAATGGTAAGACAACCAAATCTGTGCAGCCTCTATAAGCCCCAAAAGCAGAGTGTGTGAGAGGTTTTTCAAAGTCAGTTGAGGGTTTTTTTGTCTTATCTTTGTAAGGAAATAGTGAATAGCAAGAAGAGTTTGTTTGGGGAAGGGTGTCTTGCTTCTATCAAAACACAAGGAGATCTCTGTTCTAACAAAATTCCACAGATCCCTCTTTTAAAAAATCTTGCCCAAGCACAGTAATCAAATTTACTGTTTGCTTTCCATTTGGCAAAAACTTGTTGATTGGCATAAAAGAGGACAAAACAATGATTTATAAGGAGCAGAAAATTGTTGTTGGAAGACTATTTCACAAAACATTTGAAGCAGCTTGTCTTGGTCAAACAGTGATTGACAAAGAGGACAGGGTGTGTGATTGATAAACATTCCAATGGCCATTTGAGACAGCTTGGTGTTGCAAAGAACATTCAAAACAAAATGCCTCCCAGGCAAGACAGTAGGAGTGGCCTTCACAGGAGGTTTGAGCCTATTTCCACTGAAGAAGTAAATGCTCATCCATCAGTCTTGTTTAACTTTCATGAGGTTGGGTGTTTAGAGTTTTGTCAAAGAGTCCAAGAGGTGAAGAGCTATTATCCTTTGACACATCTTTGTGCTTTGAGATTTTAAGAGAAGCATTTTCAGCTAGCAGGCCTATATTTCAAATTCTCTCCAAGGTCCATTTCCAAGGCCACCAAAATCCCTTATGTCGGGGAGAAGTGGTTTAAACAAAACCACCTAGACTCATAACAATACAAGCCTTTTCTGAAACCTGAGCATAGAGATTCATGCCCATCCATTTTTCCCTTCTCATATCTATTGACTAGTTACGCCCCCCTCATGAATATAATCATGAAATACTTCACTTGCGAGGGAAGATTCTCCCGAGTCTATGCCTATCATATCCGATTGCTCATGCATTTCACGAGGGCCAAATTTTTAAATCTCCCTTTCTTCCTACATAGAAGTATTGAGAAAATGGCCTCCACTGTTCAGAAAAATCCTCCTTCTCAGCAGATAGCATGCCTCTTCCATCACTCCCTCATCAAGGTTATCATTCTTCATCAGCTTGAGAAGAAGGAAGTCTCTTGTGATACTTTCATTACACATCCAGATTTCACCGCTGTCCCTCATTTAATACATCTCCTTCATCTTCCACTCACCATCCTTCGCCTTCTTCAAGCAAGCCTGTTCCCAAGAAGCTCAAATTTCCCATTGAAAAAGAAAAATAAAAATAGCATGATGAGGAAGAAGAGCATGAGCAAGAGGAGGAAGATGATGATGAGCAGCATCATGATGAAACAGGGCAGCAAGGGGAAGAAGAACAAAGTGAGGTAGAGAAGCAAGGGGAAGAAGAACAAAGTGAGGCAGAACAGCAAGGGGAAGAAGGGCATGATGAAGAGGAAAATGATGATGAACAACAGACTCCTGGGCATGATGAAGGAGAACATGATGATGAACAACAGACTCCTGGGCATGATGAACAGGTGCAGCATGATGAACAGAGGCAGCCACATGATTATGAACAAAAGCCTCATGAAAAAGAACAACAACATGATGAAAAGGTGCAACACAGTGAGGAGGACAACCCTCAAAAATAAATGAAAAAGGATAGTCAAGGCATCCATGAAGAAATCCAAGATAGTGGCAAGAATGATGAGCAAAGTAGTAAGGGTAAAGAGCCAATGGAGCATGTGCTAGCTGCCTCTCCTAGGCAAGGGGCCATACTCTCTTCTTCGAAACTGGCCAAGCCCCAGACATCAAGGAAAAGGGTGCCTAGAGTTGTAACTCCAAATGTTACTAGGGCCCTCCGAAGCAAGGAAAAATTTCCCAAGAAGCCCATTGTCGAATTTCCCAAGAGGAGGAAGACTAAAAGAGCCACCCAAAGCAAAGGAAAGGAGAAAGAAGAAAGAAATCATGAAAAGGAAAGGGAATTCGACATCATTAAAATCCAAAGTGATGATAGTGATAATGAAGCCCGGCTCCTAGAAAATCTCTTGATCAATAGAGAAAACCAAATTGATGCTTTGAGGACTGATCTTGAGAGGGCTAGAAACTTCAATCACATTTTGCAAATTCAAAACAAACAGATGAGTGTCCATATGGCAGTATATAAGACACGGGCCATCAAATACAAAAATGAGGCCTCTAAAGCACAAGTGAGATTGGAAGAAATCATGGGTGAGTTCGCTGAAAACGAAGATGAAGATCAGCCCAGGAGAAAGAGGCCAAGAACCAGGGGGCTCAAAATATCTCTTGAGAAGCAAAAGGAAGAAGAAGATGCCCTTCTCCAATCTACCCCTCTCACTACATTGTTCGCACAAGAGATAGATAAAAATCGAGAAGCATGGCTTAAGAGGGTTAATGATCACTTGGAGAAGTAATTGGAGAAGAAAAATAGAGTCTTGGACCTTCAACGGAGGGTGACCAGGCATTATAAGAAACTCAATTAGTTTGCCGGGCGGAAATTGAAGGCCACTCAGGAAAAATTCAAGGAGGCTAAAAGGAAGCGCTCGGCACCAAAATTGAGGAAAGACACCTCAAAGCTACAAATTTTGGCCTCAGCTTCATCGCATGTTTCTGAAAACCCTTGAGGGTCATGCTCACCAAATTTGGGTGAAATTCGACAAATTTTGGTTTTTTGTCATTTTTTGGGTTTTTGACTAAAACACATGAGCATCGCCATTTCAGTTTGGGGCATCCTCAAAGGATGAAAATGGTATCATTAGATGCCATAATTTCAGGGGCATATACTCAGCTATTTTTAGATCATTTGAAGATGATTTTCTCCCCCAAAATGGCGGAAAACACTCACTTTTTCCACACTCTGCCTCGTTTATCAGCAAGGCCTATTTTTTGGGTTTTTACACACAAGTCTATTTTTAGAGGACTTCCAGTGGTCAGTTTGGAGAAAACTAAGAATTTTTAGAAAATAGACACTCAGAGCTTTCCAACGAGCCATCACGGGCCTCTTTTCGACATCGGGAAGGCATCCAAAGGCTATCTGCAAGATAGAGGACTTTTTGCTAATGTATTTCTTGAGTATTTTTGTGAAAAATGCACTTTTCAAAAGTGACTTTTCCTCATGTGCGTTTAGCTATTTTTGTCCATTGTTAGTTAGGAAAAGTCAATTTATTTTCCTTTTTTAGCATTTTTGAGATATTTTGTTAGATATTTTGTGCCTTGGACTTTGCAAAGCCTCAAGGACAAAATCAGATATTTTGGATAGGCCAATGAGATTGCAAGTTGAACTAGGAGGTTTTCCCTCATGTTGTCTTATATATTCCAAAGGCTTTCATTGTAAACAAGGTTGAACTTTATGAATAGAAGCAATACATGGTTATAAAAGCTTGGAAGAAACACTTGTCTCATGCTTTTGGATAGTTTCTTGGATGTTTTTGGATGATGAAAGAGGATTGTTGTTGGATTCCATGACTTGGTAGAATGGTATAGTGTCTCTCTCTCTTTTTTGTTTCTTAGTTTTCATTCATAATTCCATGTTCTTGCTTGCTATAAGACAGTAGAGAATAGATTTAAGACATGCCCTTGGAGGCACCTCAAATTTCCCGTTTCTTTATAGCTTCTATGTTTTCTTCATTCTTAGTCATATTAAAGAATCCTTGATTGCTCTTTAATAACTGAAGAATATTGTTTGCTTGTTTCATTTATGATTTTACGCATGCTAAGTATGATTTACGGTATGCCCTGCTTACTCATGGCTAGCCATAGCTCAACCTATGAAACCTCTCTTTGATTGATTAGATTGTCATTTGTTGAACCAAGGAGGTCTTGTGCTGATCTTGCCCTTTGCCTAAAACTATGCAATCTTGTCTTCAAAGTGCCCAATAGCTTGAAATACTATGCTTAGGCATTCCTTCATAGTGATTTGAGTTTTTTGTTTGTCTTAAATGTATTTCCCCAAAGTCTGATAGCCATTTCCTAAAGTTAGAGAGTCATATATCTCTATGCATGGCTTGAATGTTTATTTCTATGCATTGATCAGTTTACAGTTACATTTCTCATGATTAATGGTTTTCCCTACCATGTTTATGTCAGCTATTAAACTATTTATGTTTGAAATCCTTTGTTCTTCACAAGTTTAATGTCCATCTCACTCCATTTTACCCAAAGATCCATTTCACCTCGCTCAAATCGGCCCTTCAACAACCTTGTATCACCACCTGAAAGCTTTCTTGACCTTTTCGACCCCATAGCCTAGTTGATCTGACATATTTTTACCTATCTTAGTCTTTGAACAGTTCATCCCTCACAAACCTAAAAACCAAAACCAAGAACCTACTTCATAACTAGCCTAAAATCAAGAACACAATAAGCAAACACACAGATATCCCTCACACAAATAGAGAGAGCCCTCTCTGAGTCCAAGAAGGCTAGGTCCTTGGGCTCCAAAGATTGGTTTGATGTTACACTGTCATTTGGCTTGCCAATCATCCAAATCACAGGACCCTAACACATATCAACTTGTCTATGGGGCAGATGTAGTATTCCCTACCAGCTTGGGAGTACCAGTGATAAAATTGGTCTAGGAAATACAGTCAGACCATACATATCCAACAGACAAGGTAAGAAGTCTACAACAGAGCTCATAAAGTGCAAGAGAACATCGAGAAGTTGTTTGATAAAAGAAAAAAGGCCTGTGATTTCAAGATTGGGGACAAGGTGCTCTAGTGGGACTCTAGAAGAGAAGATAAGGGTAAGCATGGTAAGTTTGACAGTTTATGGCAAGGCCCTTACATTTTTCAGTCTACAATTGGTCCCAATGCATTCTTTCTGCAAGAATTGGATGGTATGGATCTGTTTGGGGGTCCTGTCAATGGCGAGATGCTCAAACATTACTATTGTTGAAGTTTAGTTTAAATTTTTCACTTCCACTGTAAATAAAATTTCTCTGTTTTGTTTAATATATATATATATATAGAAGAAAGGTTCAGACATGCTCAAATCTTGAACCTATGAAGTTCTGAAAGAATGGCTCAAATCAGATCAAAACCTGAGCTAGAGAAAGTGAAAGGATGGTTCTAACATGCTCAAAATTTGAACCAGCAGAGAAAGGAAGAAGCAGCTCTCACAGGGTCAAAATCAGAGCTGAAATGAGGAAAGAAAGTGACTCTAATAAGCTCAAAACCTGAGTCACAAGGAGAAAGAAGGATGCTCTTAAATTTCAGAATTTCAAGCCTTCAAATTTTGTTTTAATTTCTGCAAAGTTTAGTTCAGGTGCGGCTTGTCTTTATGCCTTGGACCCACAGCAAATTAGATAGTCTAACCCTAGTTTGGCTGTGTGTAGAATGCAGAGAATTTAGTCTACAAAACAGATTAATCCTGGCAGATGTTAGCTTAGGTAGAGAAACTATGAGTCCAACTGTTTAATCTGGTCTCATGGAGAAATAAGGGTAGAATTAGATTAGTTTTTGTTTTCAATAAAAAGAATGATGAAGAAGGTTTGCAAGTCTAAATGCACCGTGGAGAAAAAATGGTAGGACAGTAAGATGGGTAGGTAGATTGTTTGGGGAAGTATTGCTGCTGATATAATGCTTTCATGTTTGTAGCAGCTGATCAAAGAAAGAAAATATGGTCAAGTATCAGGCATCTGGCCTACTTCCAAAGATTATTTTCTGAGATTCTTGACATCTTCAAGAAGTTTCCATCCCCATGTGGAGCCACTGTTAGCCACCTATAAATTTTTTTCAAGAAAACAGGTGGCTAAATATGGTTCTGAGTCTTCAAGAGAAACATTTCCTTTGTAAATATATCATTCTTGAAGCCTCCATGTGTTGTCCTTATCCTAAAAAGTTACCTTCGTTGTTGTTTCCAGTAAAAAACCCTGTTGTTTTGTGAAAGAAACTGTCTTCAGAAGGCCTCCATTTTCCCCTTTGCATTCCCTCAAATTTCCCATTTTCATCCCTGTTTCCTCCAAAGGATCCCTCAGAAAGCATCCTTATTTAACCACTAACCATCTTAAATCCCCTTTTAAACCACATATTTCCCTTTATCTAGTTTAAAAATCCTTTCTTCTGCCTACTGGAACCCCTCATTTGGCTTAAAAAACACTAAATTTAGGCCTAAAGCAACCATTTCTACATTAAGGCCTTAAGCCCCTTTCTACTAAGCCCTTAGCCCCTTTTCCGCATGTGACCCGCACCATGACCAAGTGCCAAGGCCTAGTCGCAAATCGCAATCGAAGCTTTCCCTTTGGCCTTTTCCTTTGTTCTTTGAAATTTTCCGATGCGATGATTTTTTACTCTGCCGAACGCCGATTCAATTTGGACCGTTGATCTCTCTTGATCCAACGTCCAAGATCACATTGCGCTCCATCGCAAGCCTTCCGCCATTCCCCCTCCGAATTAATCCTGACCGTTAATCTTTCCAAATCCGACAGCCAGCGCTCAATCGCATCGTGCTAATATAGTCTTCCTCTTTTATGTTTCCCCGATGGAAAACTCCTCGATTTAATCCTGGACGTTGAATCCACAAGAACCAATGCTCAGGATTCAATTGCGCTTTGTTCACAAAGCCCGTCACCCAATCCTACCAGTTTAACATGACTGTTGATCTCTCCCGATCCAACAGCCAGCGCTTAATTGCGCATCGCAAAACCAAAGGTCCCTTTCGCTTGCCTCCTCCGATGCCGATCATGCCGATTAGATCTGGACCATTGAATCCATAAGAACCAACGGTTAGGATTCAATCACGCTTTGATTCACAGCCCCCGTCATCGCATCTGTCGATTAGATCTGGACTGTTGAATCCACAAGAACCAACGGCCATGATCTCATCGCGCCACGCTCACAACTTTTCACCATCCCGACCTCCTGTTGAATCTCAGACATTGATCAAGTCTGATCGGACGGTACACATCGCTTCTAATCATCAAACCCCACCCTTCTCGTTTCTCCCCCATCGAAAAATCTTGACCATCCGTTTCCAAGATCCAACGGTCAGGATTTAACCTACCATTGACCCTACTCATATGTTCCCCCCGTGCATCTTCCCTCCTATTGCGCTTCTTCCGCACCATCGCATCTGAGGTCCCAGATCCAACAGCCACCATTGCTTATCGCATAATTTTGTGCCTGAAGGTTAATGTTTCAAATTTACATGATATGGGCAGTTTTGAAAGGACAGGTGTTGTTCAGTGTATGGTATTGCGTTTTTTGGCGAAAATCTTAAAACCACTTGAATGCTGCACGAAAACCATCCCCATTTTCTGCCTATCGCCCTCCACAGTGTATCTCCTGATTTAATCTGGACCGTCGATCTTTGAGATCGGACGGTCATGACTTAATTTCAACCCCATCCATTTGTTATTCACTCGATATTTCGTATGATCCCACCGAAAGATCCCCACCATTGATTGTTCTAATCCAACGGCCCACATTATATCTCATTTCATTCCTTCCTCCATTAATCTAACCTCTCCAAAGACTTCATCAGACAATCTCCACCATAGATCATCCTGATCTAATGGTCCCAGTTTATCCTTGCACCCAAACTTCCAAAACAACTGGTTAACTGCTCTGCCAGTGTTTTTTCCCCATTTTTCCGCTATGCTCACTTATTTCATCATTGTTCCTCCATCTCCACGAGCCTCTAAAGTAGTCCTTCCCCACCCCACTGGTTTTTATGACATTTTTATCGTGTTTTGCAAGTTTCAAAGGTGGTGAATTCACACTGTTTTCACAGTTGCAGTCATGGTGAAAGACCGTTGCAGAGCCGAAGATCGTTGAAGAAGAAATCAAAGATTAAAGGATTAAAAGCATAATATTGAAGATCAAAGAGAATAATCCATGGTATGCATAGATTAAATACAATCATTGATCACAGTAGCACAGAGGACATATTAGCAGGACAACCCTTTTACTGAAGAAAGGACAAAAATCACTACTGCCCATTCTCTATTCTACATCGAGCCCCAGAGTAGTTATTATTCTAACAGAAAGCCCCAAAGAACTGATAGTGCATTAGTTACAAAGCATGGAAGACCTAAAGGGCCAACCTTCATCCTTTCTTCTCTCGAAGTACAAACAGAGTACCTCCAGCCGAAAGGTACTTCATAGAACATACCTCTGGAGTTATTCTCAAACTGTCGAAGACCCCTGATTCACCTAAAGGGTACTGAAAGTCAATGTAAAGCTATTAAGACAGAGTGGGCTTCGAAAGACTTTTCTCCCTCTGTTTTAAATGAATCATTTATGTTCTATCTGCGACTACTATCACTCTTCACCTATAAGAAATCTCAAGAAATACATTGTAAATGTTGGTCAATTATTGAAAAAACACTGATTGTAAGCAATTTTACTGAGTTAGAGTTCTGTGAGTAGTAGTTGTGACTATGCTGGGAGATGATTTCTGAATTATATCAAGCTACTGGAAAAGGATGTATGTGATTGGTTCCGCTCTTCTAATATGACAAGCATGTTCATCGAATCCTGATCTAAATCAGTGGTGATGTGTTCTATATTTGTTATTGTTTTTTCTCTGTTTCACATCATATGTCACTTTCTCTGATAAGAAAACAGTAAATTTGGCTTAGGACATACTACTGCAAGTACCCTAACGCTCGCTGTATTTTCTTATCTTTATGTTTTCTGCTGATTGTGTATTTAAGGAAAAATTCAATAAAATTTAACCAATTAAAGACGTTGGCCTACCCATGCTTACTGATGTATGAATTTAGAGTTTGCTTCTTAGATGTCCTTGTTTGGTTCAGCTGAAAGAATTAGGAAACTGGGAGTTTAGAGTTAGCCCTGTCTCACTACGTCCCTTTTCCAACAGTTTAACCTCTCTAAGATTCCTTTGAGTTGAATGCCAAAAGAAGAGAAGGTTAAAAGTGTTTCTTTGATCTTAGGTTTCACTTCATGTTAAACTTAAGTGTTTTCTATTGCCTGAAAGTAGTTAGGAGGACTACTGGATTGTTGTCTTTCAGAGTTATCCTCACTAGGAGTTTAGATCATAGAGGTTAAGGCATGCCTTGTCCCTAAATTTACTCTGAAGTGGTCACCTTGGAAGGTTTTCCTTGTTATTCCCATTCACTTCCTTATTGTTTCATTCCACACTATCATCGTAAGAGATCCTCTATTTTAGATGACTAGCCCTTTGAACGCCTTGGATATTTGAATTGCAAGTAAACCCTTTCACGACCCAATTGCCCAATGGACTTGTGTTTTATTTGAATTATCTCCCCATTGCCCAAAAATACTTCTCTCCTAATTCCTTTACCTTATATTGAACCCTTCTTTCATGTTTCCCAACCAAACAAACAAAACAAAACCCTTGTGCCCTATAACTAGCCTAAGACCTTAAATTGAACCTTAAAGATATATATTTCTTTACCTTCGTAGAGAGATCCCCCGCTGGATCCAGGAGGGCTAGATCCTGAGATTCCAAAGTGTTTTGATGTTGTCTTATCATTTGGTATTTCCAAATCTGCCAAATCATAGGAACCACAACATATCAGAAACTGAAGGAGATATAGCTGGTGTTTGACTAGAATTTTCTCTCTTTACTAGTTACATGATTTTTAGATCCATAGTCTTGAGATCGTGTCGCAACCATAACCTCAGACATCATTAATATATTTGTCGATGAATTTGAAGAAGATCCTATCATTTTACTATCTTGTGTAGGAAAAGGATCCTTCAAGGCAGTTGGTGTGGGTGAACCTTTGACAAACTTGGAGACCTCGAACCGATGTGGGCACTCTTTGGTATAGTGATCCTCATCATAGATAAGACAAGGATAATGAGGTTTCCATTTATCATCAACTAGTTAATTCTTTTGGTTTTTCTCTTTGGGAGATGTAGTTTATTTATTTATTTTCTTTACTTTCTTCTTATTACCTGTTTTACCTTTAGCTGTAGATGATTCTACAACATGGATGTCGACAGAAGTTTCAAGGGAATAATCTCCTTTCGGTGAATCTGGTAGAGTTATGATGGAAGAAGTAGTTTTGGAGGACTTATTATTACTCTTATTAGCACTAACTAAACCAATTACACCGTCTGTAGCATGAGAACCTAAAGGAGTTGCAATTATTTGACCTGTACGTGGTAAGTCAGGAATTTTTTTGTATAAAGTACCATACTATGTATATATAAGGTCTAAGTATTGTGCTTGAGCGATGACCTATTCTTCCTTAACAACACCTCCCTTAGCCACATCTTCAGTGATCTTTGGAAGCAATGATTTTATAAACCATTCTGCCAAGATCTGATCCGGAATAAAAAATTTCACTAAAATTCGTCTACGTCTCCATTCATGTATGTGATCTGAAATGTATGTAGACGTAGATTGATTTAATGAATTCAAGAGTTTCGTGCCATTATCGTAACGGACTGGAAACTGAAAGTATGTTAAGAAAGCTATTGCTAATGTGTTGAAATTTTTGAATGAGCCACGTGGTAGTTCAATATACCACTTTGCCGCTAAACCTATCAGTGTTCTTTGAAATAGTCTTAATGGAATGGAATCATCGATTAAAGAGTTGGATGCACACCAAAGGTGGTAATTCATGACATGGTTTGAGGGGTCTTCTCCTGATTAACCTTCGAACTTAGGAATGTCACTACACAACTTATTCGGCATTGGTGGCCAAAACGAAAGATAATAAATCAGATTGTTCGTGAAGTGCGAAAAATCTGGTAAATCCAAAGTTGCAATGAATGGTAACCGACGGTTAGGGTCCTGTTGAGAAAATTGATAACCTTGAGGAACTATACCAGTACCAGGAGGAGGATAGCCTGGATAACCTAGAATACCTTATGCAGTTGGGATTGGAATGCCTCCCGGATAACCAGGGTTAGTCGTACCATACTGAGGTTGAGCTGGTATCTGATATGTGTAACTAGGGTATGGTTGATGTTGGTATACTAGGTTTTGTGCTACTAGTCCATATTGATACTCCCCTTGATATGGTTGATAAACAATCTGACCTGTATAAGTTTGGCTTGTTACAATTTTACTTGTACCAGGTTGTCCTTTTATGTCTGAACAGTAGCCTGAACTGTGGGTCCAGGTTGATGAGCAGTAACTTGAGGGATCGGTTGTGATACTTGAGGGGCTGTAGAAATAGGGGTTGCAGATATTCCAGGGATAGGTGTGGTAGCCTATTGAACAGAAGTTGATGCAGCAGCTTGAGGTGGAGTTTTAGGTGTACTCGGACCAGGTTTCTGAATACTACTAGGTGCAGATACCTGAGGTATAACTTGAAGCGTAGGTTGGACAAGTTGCTAGATTTTAGTGTAAGCAATTGGCTGACCAGGCTGATTGTAAGGTACTTGCACATTAGGTTGCAAATTATTTTGATTTAACGATGGATTCCACATTGTATTTACCCCAGGATAAGAAGTTCCCATTAAAGGTTGTGATGCGTAATATGGACCATAATCAGGTTGATAATTTGGAACGTAAGTTTGATAGTTTTCTTGATAATTTCCACTAAAAGATTGACCTCCTTGAAACAATTGATGTTCTTGATAAAACTGCAGCCCCAAAGGAGGTTGTTGTCCTTGAAAATATTATTTCCCTAGCACAGGGTAGTGTCCTTGAAGACGTTGTGGACCCTAAATAGAGTACTGCCCTTGAGGTTGATATTGTCCTTGAGGTATGTACTTCCCTTGAGGTATGTAATGTACTTGAGGTGTGTATTGTCCTTGACGCTGCCCCCCAGGCGGTAAATTACTACTTTGAGGGTCAGGGTTAGGAATATTTCTAGACATCATGTGGACTTGTTCCATGTTCAAATTTTTAGTATGCGATTCATTTAGACCGGGTGATTTTACTAATTTTTCAGGAGAGGGAGATGCTCTTAAGAAAGTACCAGAAAGCGACTATTATCATGAAGGAATAGATGGACCACCATACAAATAAGTTTTTGGTGGGGTAGAAAACATGGATGACTCACAAACCATATTCAATGAAGATCTGTAATTACCTCTTGGTATGGCATAGAAATGAATGCAGGGTGGTGAATAGTTGAGACCCATATCATGCAAAAAATCGGTTAACTGACAATACCAAGGATCTTGTTTGAAAGGGCTATAATAGTAAATCAATTCACTTGGCCTTAGATCTAAATATTCTTGATGTGAAGGAAGTATAACTTATTCTTCTGTGTCAGTAATCTCTTCGATACTAATGAGGCCAGGAGGAAGGTTCTCAGTGATGTGAAAATTCACTCGGTACGAATAGGGGTTCGGCTTATGAACTCTAAAGCAGGCTCAGATGTAACAGGTCCAATTTCTAGTTTAGAAATTTCAGACTCAGTAGTTGATAATTCACTGGTTGTGGAAGCAAGTTCAACTAGTTCAGAAATTGTTAGTTTTCTTTGAGAAATTTCTATTGTTTGAGGTTGATCTAATTCGTAATCGGATGTATTATTATTGATGTTTCCTCTTGTTCAGTTGATCTGGTCCTTGATGGTTGGCCTTTTTCAGATTTAAGCTTTTCTAACTGACTTGGTGTGTACTCATGGGGTTTCCCCTGCATTCTACAGGAGTGTCTCGGTAATTCATCCACATTTAAAAGTTTAACACATGAAATCAAACAAAATTTCAACAAAATAGACCTAAATTCGCTAAGGAAACAATCAAATCGAACACACACCTACAAAATCTAAAAGAGAAATCCACACACAAACAGTATGTTTCCACACTAAAAACACTAGTTGGTGATGAAATCCAATGCTGTAGAATTCTAATGTGGAAAACTTGGCAGTTGGAACAGTTACCTCGATAACCTGCTTAATGAAACAGTCTGGTGCAAGTCCCTCCACTTATGCCATCTCGAAGTGAAGATTACCCTTCAGAAAGTCCAAGTGAATCTAGTTGACATCTGTTCCAGGTACAGTGGGACCTTCCCTCCACCATCACCTTGGGAAAAATCCTGAAGATTATGGTCACTATGGTCACCAACGAGAAAAAATGTACTTAGGGGAACAGACTACGATCTGATATACACGCAAGGCCAGAGTAACAAGCTCAATCCCCTTGAAGGCTCCTTGATATGGTAAATCCAAGGTTTTCCAACAAGTGACCCCGAGCTCCTCGACAATGTCTATCCGAGGTTTATCGTTTGTATTACATGCACATCTGCTATCTTTCCCAATGAGATAGGTACGATTACCTCACTGGTTCTGACATGATCTCGTGCTTGACTCTTTTAAGAAGAGCTTCCCAGAGCACAATTGCTACAATTGGATTTTCCTACTGCAAGATGCTACTTGTTTGTTTAAAATGTTTTGGAATGTTAATTAAAACCTATTCCAAAACACTAGCCTAAGCTATGCTGGTGGAATGAGCCCTAGAAAATGTAAAATATCTAGATTGATTTTATTAACACGTTGTTTTTAATTTGGATGTTGCTTAAGACAAAAGGTATGGAGTTGAAATTTTAATGATGTTTGTGACCTAACTAAAAAATACACTAAATGCATCTAAATGTGAAGTGCAACTCTTTTCTTTTTAATGAATCTTATTTAAGGGAAAGATTGAGAGATTTAACAATTTTCAAAGCATCAATTCTTTCATTCATAAACAAAATCTTTGAAAAGAAGATGTTTTCCTAAAGAACTCAATTTGCAAAAATGATCAATTACTCCTTTGAAATGAAATTCCTTTAAGAATCAGATTAAAAAAATACAAATCAATAAACAAACCATTTCCAAAAGAAAACAATATCTAAAAAATCTAAAAACATAAAATTCAAAATCAAAGAAAAATCTAATATTGAAGTTTATCTAGAAAGTTTGAGAACGTTTTCTCCTAGTTTCTGATCAGACGAAGAAAAATTTCCACTTATCTCAGCATAAATGAAAACATCAAAAACTGCTTTGGTGTGAAAAGCAGGCCTTAGTAAGCTAAAAGCTCTTCCAATTTGCAAAATGAAAAAGGGATAAATTTTCATAAAAGTAAGGTTTTCAATGATCTTAATGGCTCAGAAAGAGAATATCATCATACCAGTAAGCTGAGGTAAATGAAGGTATCTTGTATGTAGCAACAATAAAGGAGGGGAAACACTTACTTATAATATGCAAATAGGATGATAAACCACACAAACGCAAAAGTTGTTGAAAAGAAATTCACACATAAGATTTGATAGCTAAGATAGACTAGGGCAAACACAAATAATCAGGTTATCTAGCTCCTAAAAAGATAATTTTAATTTTTTCAAAATTTTTCCAAGGGTACGTAGTTTCTAATGGAGAACAGAGCAGTACCACACTGTTTTAAACTAAAACCTGCGGAGATTGCCGCACTGTTTTCTGCTGAAAACTACGGAGGCAAGGAAAAATCCAGAAAAGATAAATAATCAACCTTTCTTTTTTAGGGATTCCTAAAATTTATCTACCCAACCCAATCTCAGATAAGTCAAAATAAAAAAACTCTGAAATTCAAATTGAAAATTAAGAAAGAAAACTAAGTTCTATTCCCCAATATGGTCGCCATTTTTTTATGCGGATTAATCCCTCTTGCGGACAAGAGCGATCTCCCTAGTATTAAATGAATAGCTAGAAACAAACATCCATTTGGAAATATTTTTCTCTAGATTAAATGCATTTCACAATTATTGTAAAGAAAGAGAGAGGACATGCCCCTACCTTTAAATCCAACATTCGATGCAGTCTTTTATCCATTCGTTCCAAAGAGGCTTCTCCAATAAGTAGAACCTGCAATCAAAGACAAGATAAAAGAATCAAAGAATCTAAAACATATAATAATTTAAGAAGATATAATCCAATTTAGTGATCAAGGAGTCTAAATATTGATGTCATTCAATAAGCATAAGAACAACTCAATGAGAAAAAGAGATCCATATGTATTATCTAGTGTAAAACGAGTAATCTTACAACCTGATGCCTTGATGTCGTATAGATTTCTCCCGGGGCCCTGAACAATTGTTCCTCCTTCAGTTTGACAAGCTTTCCTCTCTTGATACCAGCGGATTTATGGACATAAGGGTGTGATCATTCTCATGCCAACAACAACTAGTGTAGAAAGTATGCACTATTGGGAATTTCTTCAACAACTACAATGTATGTCTACCCTTGAGACTGAAACTTGAGCTCAATTTATAGGGAAATGGAGGTAGTTTCAGTTCCATGAAGAGGGGGATGGATTCCTCTCATGAAGGGATTTGAGCTCCATGGACCAAGGGATAAGCTCCATGAGTGGAGGGATAAAGATCGAACTGATCAGCCTCTATAAGGTTTCCAGTTAGGAGAATATTCGACCAGCTAGGCTTCTAGAATTTTCTTTTTCTTTCATTTGACTTTTTACGAAGGTCAGCAGGATTTAGTAGCAGATCGTGCGGGGGTTTCCGCAATTTATAGACCAAATATCCGTGAACTCGTAGGAAAATGCTATAAAAAGTGTGGAGGTAGACTTTTAAGAGTTTTAAAGAGCTTTTCTCCAATTCCAAGACTTGGTTTAGGAACATTACGGTTTTTGACTTCTAAGGGAGCACAATATAGGTATAGATAGACCTATATGGACAGTCAAATGTCATGGTAACAAAATAACGTGTAACAGTGGGTGGCCACCAATATCCACCTAGATCAGAATACCTTGTTTTAGGGTATTTATCTAAAATGTTTTTCCTTATAAAAGGTAGAAATTATACAAACAAAATAATCAATTGCAATATAAATACTCTTAATATTGATGTCAAATATTTATACCTAAAAACATTGATTGAGCGGGAAATATTATGAAGCATAATTTAAGAAGAAATATTCTTTTTCATATAACTAGACACTCCTCCAATCCCTCTATGAGATTATTTCTTGTTCCTTTCCAACCACAAGATGAATCCATCTATGCATATCAATTTCACTTCGGATCCAACTTAATGCAAAACCTTTATGCCAAGGAGAACCATGACAGTTACAAAAAAGGATAGGGAATGTTCCAAATTCCTATTTATTATTATCATTTTGGTCTCTGTCCCTAATAATAGTTTTTCTATTTCTAATTATTTCCCATTTTCCTTCCTTCATCTTTTGAACCTCCTTCCTTGAATCAACTTGGTTTGTAGGAATGATGTCCTCATTTATAAAGATTCTATGGATTTTTATTTAATATATATGTATTCTACATTCTATATGAAGGATATACATCCTCAAGGGAGCTCAACAAGTCACATGTAAGAATTAAACCCAAATAGAAACGATAACAACTTTTCTTCCAACCACTCAAATTATATCCAATTGACAAATCTCTCTAGACTCTTACACATCCATTAATATATTTAGGAAATTATATATATATATATATATATATATATATATATATATATATATATATATATATATATGTTTTTTTTTCTTTTCCAAAAAACATACTAAAATTACATTATATTTAGGAAACAAAGCATACCCATTAATTAAAAAACCCACCTTAGACTTGCCGAATTCAGTGATATATGAAATCTTTAATCCAACCAACTATATCAAAAAAATATAGAAATATATAGAATATTTCCCATCTTGCTCTTCTTGTATATTTCATGTTTAACAATGTTAAAAATATAATGCAGTTAATATTAAACACATGAGTTATACCTATCTTTAAAAAGGACTATATCAAAGAAATATAGACATAGGTAGAAGATTGCCCATCGGGGTCTTTTTGTATATTTCATATTGAACAATGTTAAAAATATGATGCAGTTATTGCTAAAAACATGAATTATATTTATCTTTAAAAAGGGTTATGTAATGTTCCCAAATTTTAGCTTCAAAGCTAAATGGAACATTAGAGTTAGCAGTATCTTTAGCCGATGAATAAATGGGTAGAAAAGCCCATAAGTCTCCTAAGAAGGAATAAAAACACTTCAAGTGTGAAAGGAGACACTCCTTGCAGCTTAATAAAAATCCTCCATGTGTGAAAAGGGATAATATCAGGTTGATTCCGTCTACTTTGACTAAGTCAACAGCGCAGATGTGGAGGAGCAGGGATCAAGGAAGGAATAACACAATTTTGGAGGGAGATGAATATCTTGATAGGAATGACATAATTGGGTGGGGCCAAGGGAAAGAAAACTCACATTTTATTTAAGGAATAGGATGGCAGCATGATTCTTCATGTTTTAGATTATTATTTTGGTCTGCTCAGACTTTCGCTTCCTCTTGCTGTTTAGCAGGGTTGTTGTGTTGTTTAGCACCGGGTGTTCCTGAGTGGGAATCCCACCTCTCTCCTTGAGGATCCTCTTGGGAGAGTTTGAATTCATTTTTCACGTCAGGTTTTTAGGCCAAGCTTCAACTTACTTCATCAGCGTAGTTTCTGCAGGTCATTGTGCTGTGTTGCAGGGTGCAGCAGTGGAGGGGATTGGAATCCCACTTTCTGAGCTAGTTTCTCATTGAAAGTAGGTTTCCTTCACTTACGAGATATTTTTGGAGAGATCTTGAGCTCATTTCAGATCTGTGGCATCATGCCACTCATTTCCCAACATTCCCAGCATTGTTCCAGCTAGGGAATGCATTATTTTTGGAGGCAGTTTCAGTGGATGGTCTAGTGGCATCTTTGCAGTGTTTCCTTGTGATTGAGAGGTTCATCCTTTCATGGGAGGAAGCCCTTGAGGGATCTACATCAGATATGATATATTTCAGCCTTCTACACTCTTATGCTTCAGTGTTGCAGTGATTATTCAGTAATTTTCTGAAGATCACATTTGTGTTCAGAGTGTATGACAAGAAACCCTTCCCGAGTTCTCTTGTAATTGTAATAAGGAAACTAGATCTCAGTACTTAAGAATTATTGATCAATATATGAGTATATCTACTTGTTATCCTAATTTCTGAGTTGAAACCCTCATAATACTGCACTGTCTCTTTTGTGCATAATTTCTGAGTAGTAGTGTTCTAGGGTTTTGGTCATTTTCAGCTACACTAGGTGTGGGAGGTCTGTTTACCTCACCTAGTTTCTTTTGTTTATGGTATCCTATTGGATTTAGATGCTAGATGGATATACCTAATGGATCCAAGTGATGGTTTACATTTTCATGGCTTATATTTTTGGAAATGAATTTTTCTGTGAATGCATTGTTGAGCAGTTCATTTTTGGAATATTTTAAGATATTCCCAATACTGCTTATTTTCCCTATTTTGGGATATTACAGTGGTATCAAAACTTCAATATTGGCTCAATCGGTGGATATCAGGCCATTATAATTCAAGGAGAAATGGACAGAAAAGAGAAGGCTCCATTATGTGAAGGGAGAAAGGAAGACAGGCTTACAAAGCTTCTTCCAAGATCAATGCAGAGCTTTCAAGGAGAGATGAATAAAATAAGGATGGAGATGGAATCTCCAGAAGTGTTTGGATCTAGAGTTGAATATAGGTTTGCACATGGTGAGTGTGAGCTTGTAGCTACACAGCATGATGCACAGCGCATTCAAGTGCCCAAAAATATCTTGAGATGGATGAGAGGAGGGAGAATACCTAAGAGGAAAAATCTTAGTGAATTGTTGCAGGAGTATGGATCTCAAACTGAGAGGTTTAGAGATCATACCAATTTCCAAGAGTATTGTAAGATCCAGGTGGAGAAGAGCAAGCATCAGGATGCAGATAGATTTCTTCTATCTACTTTTGAAGGTTCACCTACATGTTCAGCTAGAGCTTGGGTGAAGGAGCTAGACTCCTATCTACAAAAACACCATATTTCTGAAGATGAAGCCATCAGAATTGCAGTGCTGCATTTCAGAGGTAAGGCCCATGCATGGCAGATTTTTGAATCTTGTTCTTTGAAAAATGCAAACACTTCCTCTTATGCAAAATTCATTGAAACATTGGTGGGAAGGTTTGATGGGAAACTTCCTAAGACACATGAGCAAGAAAAAATTGAGAGAACAACAACCTTTCATGTGATGGAGGAGACTATAAAATTCACTCCACTTCAGAAAACCAGGGGAGAAGCTGACATCTTACATTATACATTTTTAGAGGCAAGAACTCTATCTCACATTCCTAAACAAGAGGGCATGGGGATCTCTTTTTCACAAGAGAATCCAATGATTGGGAGGTTTCCCATACACATTGATAAAGATGAGGGAAACAACGTTGTCACATCTAGAGAACATCTAGTACCTCATGCAGAGGAAGGAGGAGCACATGCTCCAATAGGAGGGATTCTTGTATCCTTGCAAGAAGTTCCCCAGGATCTCATACATGGAGGTCCAAGCATAATCAGTGAGCAGCATGATTGTGAAGCATTGTAGATGGAAGGAGGTAGGAAGGAAGGGCAACATCACTTGATGATAGGCACACACCCTTCTCTATTCCAAGAAGCTAATGCAAGGAAGAGGCAGACTGATTTGCGCTATGAGGGCAAGGGCAAGGTTGCCCAACCATATGTATAGTCTACTCTTGACATTGATGTCTCACTACATGGGGGAATTCTACCTGGGAGGCCACCAAATCAAGAGTTGATGAAAGAAATATTGTATTTGGATTCACCACTCTTGGATTTTGGAGAGGTGAAGGTTTTGGAGGAGAACTTTGGCATGGGGGATGTCAAAGTAGCAGGCAGCAGCATGAGGAGAGCTTCACATACCAGATCACCAACGTTATCTCTTGGGAGGATTGATCCATATTAGAGGTCTCAACTCTTGGTAGAGTACTCCAAGGATCTAGGTGCTTGCATGATTATGGATGACCTTGATGGAGATGATAGATAAATGTTGGAGGATATGGTCATCTATTCTCATGGCAAAGTCTTCTTGACTAGAGCTTCTAAGCTCAAGAAGGAGCTGCTACATGCAGCGTATGAGGACTTCTTTTCTAGGCATTTTGATGCATATCTTTCCTTGGCAGAGGAGTTTATTTGGGAGGGAATCTAGTATGATATATTTTAGCATATGGAGAGATGCATAGCCTGGATGGTGATATAGATGATGTCACATCCACATTCCTACTCATTAGGAGTGAGGGAGCATTTTCAGTTGAGCCATTTCAGCTCAAGGACCAAAGTACATGGTAGAGGAGGTATACATTTGCATTATGATTTGGCTTTCTTTGCTTTATATGAGCAGCATGGTGTATTAAGGAGGATCATCCCTTCTTATACTTTATATTATGATGTACTTGAGGCTAATTGCAGCATTGAGATTGGCTATCTTGTTGGTGGTTTGTGGGGGAAGCCACATAATTCTTGGTGTGCACCATTGACACCAAATTGTATATTCACGATTCCATCTTATGATATGACTGTGGCAGAAAAAAAGTGGCTAGGGAAGCACTTATTACTTTTTGTTTTGATGCAGGAAAAGGATGCGCTACGCTGGTTCCATTGGTGGAACTATGAACCACTCTTTGATTGTCATATGGAAGCTTTTTTTTATTGCATTTTGCTTCCATTTACTGCTGATATTTTTATATTCATGAGAAGCATTGTTTGGAGAGTGATGGAGGTATTAGAGATGCTCATTGGGAGCATGCTTCTCCCCACTTTACATGTTGTATATTTCAAGAGGAACCATGGGCAAACCATGATTTCCACATCACTATTTTTCCCTTCTTGTGGGAAGAGCCACTTGAAGAAATTGAGGAGGCACTTCATGGCTGAATTGTTTGATGGGGAAACTTGGGCCATTCTAGGAGGCCATGTTATTTCAGCCCAAGGATAGAAACAACCCCATGTTTACCATAAATGGAGAGAGAAACCATTTGGATGGAAGAATCCAATCTCTCCATGCAGCCCCAATACATTGTATAAAACTGGGGTTGATGATTCTTTCAATGAGCTACCTAGTGTTGTCGTTCCTAGAGACAGCCCAGAGTTGTGATAGACCAGTGCCTAGGACATCTTATATAGCAAGGAGAGTATGGTATAAAAGAGGGGGTTATCAATAACAACCTCTCATGCTATCTCTTGTAAAACAAGGAAAATTAATATGAATGGGACCAAGACCTTCAGAAACTGACACAGAGACAGGGATATTGCAGAGGCAACATGCAAAACTCCAATATTAAAGAAACAGACAATTCAGAGACAACTTACTGTAAAGAGGGCCAATTCAGAAATACCTCACAGAAATAAGTTATCAGAAGGTGTATGTAGTGAATGAAACATTGAGAAAATATTAGTTAACATTGAGCTGATATCAAGATACACAATACCACCATGCATGGGCTTACCAATCTAAGAATCCATACATAAAAGTAGCGTTTTAAAAACACCCTCCCAAAGAAACTAATATAGCAGAAATACGGTTTAGATGAATAAAAGAAATGTAGGAAGTACGAGCTATATTTAAATCCTCACTAATGAACCACAAGGGTATCAACTAGGATAAATCCATACCAAAAATTAGTGAGCCACTCGCATTCCAAAACATGATATAGGAAAGATGGATGAAATGAAATGATATATTAAAATAACACATAAGAGAAAGTTACAGACTGTGAAATACCAAAGACCAGAATCCTCTTTAACAGATGGAACTCCTCTTCACTGAGACCCTATGGGCTTTGAGCCTTCATACAAAAGTTCTACAAAATGTATACAAAAATCCTTCCACTGCATAATTTTCTGATAAAATCTGGAACCCTAAATAATCTGTTCTTTGGGAGCTTTATAGGAGAACAAGAAAGCTCCAAAAGGGAGTAGGTGATGAACATTTAATTTTCCTAATTAAAACAAAATGGCGAAACCATGCACACCCATACTGCTTGATGAATTTGTAGTGTTGTTTGTACCCTGCTGCCTGCTTATAGAAATAAATGCGCTGGGTAGAAAACTCTTCAGGAACACGGCAAAGGAATAAAATCACGTAGCCATTCTGTCCTTTCCCGAAGAGAAATGGTGCTGAAAAGAAAGCTTTAGAGTATGTTTTCTGCGAATGGTACCCTCTACCTTCAAAACCCTGAATTACGGCTTAAAATATTTAATGCTGAGTGTTGAATTCCTCTGTTCTCCCACTGATACTCTGCTGATCCATCAATGCCTCCACCTGCGCAACCTGTGCTTTGAATAACTCTGGAGGGTTTGATAGATTTTTACCCTTGCTTCTTTAATGGGAGTCTTGTCGCAACATCCTCCCAGGCCTTTCTCCATAATTGCAAATACTGAAAAATAGTCCCTTCCTGCGTCCTATGCTTCTGTAATGGAGGCTGTGAATTATGGAAATTTTCCGCCGTTGTAACCCTGCAAAATCCGCAAACCCATTAAAGAAAACGATGCATGGGAAGGTGAACATAATGGGGATAATGGGAAACGACAGTGCGGCATGGTGGACATGTCGAGAAATGCAGTACGATGATAGGAAATGCAGCGTGATGGTGGGAGGTGGCAATGGAGAAGGTTGGCAGGACGTAACAGATGAACAACTTTGAATTTGACCTTTAGAATGAGATATAAGGAAGGTGGAAGAGAATGCATCGAATGGCACGTGGAATGGTGACGTGGAGGAGGACCAGATCAATGGCGGGTGTTTATGAAATTTGGACCGTCCAATCTCAGGAGGAGATCGACGGTTGAAACGGCGTCGGGGGAAATTGACGGTGGGCCAAGGGTACGATTTCCTTGCGTTAAATCTCGTGTAGCTTCGGAGCGCGATGACCGTCGGATGGATCGCCCCGGATCGAACGGCTGATATGCATATCGCTCCGTATCCTTGGTCGAACAATAACATGCGATGGAGGGCGGTTTTGCAATAGTGCGCTGAGCCGCGTGTCAGGCGATGAGTGGAATCGCTGGCTAAACGAGAATTACTGCCCACTGCCGAAAAGTGATGCGATAGATACCACTGGGTTTTGGAGTAGTGCACGGCGGGGACCACCGGGGCAAGTGAGATACGAACCGTCGGATTTGCGGGTGAATGGACGGCTGAGATGCGATTCGGGCGATGAAGGGAGTGGGCCACGAGCGCGGTGGAGCATTGCGAATGCCGTTTGATCTGTAAAGATCGACGGTTGTGGGCGCGCCCGATATTCATACGCAATAAGCGCCTTCAAGGCTAGCACTCAGTTCTGGCTTCCGGTTACGTGGAAGAAAAGGTGCAGGGGTCTGGTCGAAAGGTGTTGGGCCTTAAGCATATTTTCGAGTATGGTTTATGGCCTTTTTATGCGATTTTTGAGGCTGGGAGAAGGTAGCGATGGGCAGAAAATGAATTTATCACGCCAGACAAAAGGGGATTGCTCATCAGAGATTCAATGGGGGCTGAAATGATCAACATTGGCTCCACCTGGGTACGGCACGTTCATCCTTGGACATGTCGAGAACTTCGTAGACCACCTGATACTCTTTTTGTGTTAATTCTTCTCTTCATCCCTTCTTCTTTTTACTTCACGATTCATCCCGAAACCCACATTATTCAAATAAAGATGAAACAGAAAACTATTATACAGCATAATACACCAGGTTGTCTTTGCTTGCATCAAAATTGGAAGTAGGGCTTAAGGAACTGACCATTCACAGGGGCATCAAGCAAGTCACCCTGCAAATTTTCCAACTTGAAAGTATTGTTACCTCCCTGCTCCATAATTTTGAAAGGACCGAACCAAAGTGGATCGAATTTACCATGTTTTCCTTTTTCATCCCTCCATATGTCCCATATGAGCACCAGATCACCAATCTGTAGATTCCTGCCTTTAACATGCTGATCAAAAAGGTATTTCATCTTCTCCTGATACTTTGTTAGCCTTTGATTCACCTGATTGTGTGTTTCTTCCAATTCCACCAACTGGTTTATTCTCCTGATCATACTATTCTGGCCGGACAGCCAAACCGGGATATGATGTTCTCTTCCATGAACTTTATTATCACAGTATCTGTAGTGTTCCTCGCAGGTATATATTCCACCCATTTTATGAAATAATCAGTGGCATTTAAAATCCACTTATGCTGACCACTCGATGGAGGATGTATTTCACCTATAAAATCGATTCCCCACTGACGAAATGGTTCATCCACGTGCACGGGAATCATAGGCAGAGGTGCCAAATTTTGTCTTTTAGCAAATTTTTGACACTTTTCACAAGCTCTTGCCTGGGCAAAAACATCTCCAAAAAGCTTGGGCCAGTAAAAACCAGCCTTCAGGATCTTGTGAGCAGTGGCCCTCCAGCTGTAGTGACCCCCACAGATTCCTTCATGAAATTTAGCTATAATATTCACTACCTCATCCTCAGTGAGACACAGGAGTAAGATGCCTAACGGATCTCGCCAGTATAGCCAGCCATTGGCGACTATGTACTTCTGTGATTTCAATCTTAGTGTTCTGTATTTAGCCTTATCACATCTTGGAGGGCAGCTGAGTGTGAGGAGATATTCTACTATATCTTTGTACCACTGACTGGTGACGTACTTTATATGTGTTTCTGGAGTAGCTACTCCAATTCCCTGTCGCTTTTCTTTCTCTTCAGATTCCTCACCTGCTACCATAGAAAAATTTATGCCCAGAGCTTGATAGTTTGACTCAAATAATATTTTTGCAAGCCCCTTTCCTTTGATCAGCTTAGTAGGGCAGATGTCTAATTCGTACTCCTGTATCTTGGCAATCCACTTCCCCCTTTTTCCTTCACTATCCCCCAGAATAAGAATATCTTTTACAGAAGCTGCAGGCACAAATGTAGTGATATAGGACTGCAAGATATATACGCGGAAAGCTTTGAGGGATTTCACTAGGGCGTATGCTTGCTTTTCTAATATTTTATACCTTAATTCTGCATCACGGAGCGCTTGACTGAAAAAGGCAATAGGCTGCTCATACCCTTCCTCATTTTTTTGCAATAAAACTCCTGCTATTGTATGAGGTGATGCAAAAGAAAAAATCATGAAAGGTTTATCATAATCTGGTCCAGCTAGCACAGGGGCTTCTGCAAAAGCACTTTTTATTCTGTTAAATGCCTGTTGTGATTCCTGGGACCATTTAACTTCATTATCTTTCTTCAGCATGTCAATCATATGTCTAACTATTTCAGCAAAGTTAGGAATAAACCTTCTCAGGAAATTGATGCGCCCTAGGAATACTTGTACCTCTCTCTTATTTCTGGGAAAAGAAATACCATTTATAACCTCTACCCTCTTAGGATCTATCTTCACCCCATCTTTAGTCACAGTGTGTCCCAAAATTTTACCCTCTTCTAAAGAAAATAAATACTTTTGAGGATTAAGGGAAAGACCATACCTTTTGCATTTCTCAAAAGTTCTACACAGATGCTCAATGTGCTCAGTATCATTCTTTTAAAATACAGTGATGTCATCAAGGTAGACTACCAGAAATTTATCTTGCTCCCCAACAAAAGCAATGTACATGGCCCTCTGGAAAGTGGCCCCTATGTTAATCAATCCAAAAGGCATCCTGGCATACATAAATGTACCCCATGGTGTGGTGAAAGCAATCTTCTTTTGATTTTCTGGAGATACAGCTACCTGGTTATAACCATAGAATCCATCCATCATTGACATCCTAGAAGCTCCAACCACCTTCTGTAGGATGTGATCCATCTTAGGCAGTGGATAATTGTCCTTTAAGGATGCTCTGTTTAAATTTCTGAAATCCACACACAACCTTATTTATCCATTCTTCTTCCGGACAGGGACTAGGTTTGCCACCCATTCAGAGTACCTCAATGGTACAATTATTTTGGCCTTTAACGGTTTCTTAATTTCCTTCTCAATGGAAGGAAGCAACAGGGGATTTATTTGTCTGAGCTTCTGCTTATGAGGCTTTGCATCTCCCTTCAGTGGAATTTTGTGCTGCATAATACTGATGTCAAAAGTTTTCAAGTCCTGATAGGACCATGCAAACACATCTTTGTAAGACTGAAATAATTTCTGATACAACTTTTTATATTCTCCTGGGACCCTCTTGGACAATCTTACAATTTTGGGGTCAGCATCAGTACCAAGATTTAGGTCCTCTACCTGATTTTCTTCTGCCACTTTGCTTGGCTGCAGTGGGACATCATTCTTGTCAAATAATCTCTCTAGAGGCACCAGCCCTCTAGGTATAATGTTTCCCTTTAACTGCAACACCTTATTACCTGCCACTTTCTCCTCCCAATTTCTTTCTGAAGTATTTTTAGACTCAACCTCTTCTTCATCAGCATCAATCTCCATATTGGAGAATTCTCCCACTGTTTCCAGGAATCTCTCCATCTATTCTTCATCCTCAAATACCTGCGAGTTCTTGATGTTATCTGGGATTGATGGTCGATAACGCACCTCAACTTCATATCTTAAAAGAGGGTTCTGAGGTGGTCGAAATGTACTAGCATCCATAGCAAGGGAATCAACCATCCTATTATGTTCTCGGGGGATGAACTAGATATTAAATGCCAAGAAGAAATTTTCTACCATGTTCCAAACTTCATTCCTATAAGCCCTTAGCCTAGGATGTTTGGTCTGACACTGATTCCTGACTTGTTTGACCACCAGTTCTGAATATCCCAGAAATTTTAAGCTTTGTATGTTCATATTCCTGGCTGTCTGCAATCCTAGCAGAAGTGCTTCATATTCAGCCAAATTATTAGTGGCTACATATTCTAGCTTGAAGGACAATGGAACCCACCTTCCTGTAGGAGAAATCAATAATATTCCAACCCCATTACCTTCCTTTGAATTTTCCCCATCAAAATGGAGTGTCCAGATTACTGCTTCATGGCTCTCTGAGGGCTGCTCAGTCTTGATTTGACAGAAGGATGGTTCATGAGAAAAATATTGGTCTTCTTCCAACATCAAGCATGAGAAATCTCTTTCTTTACTGTAGACTGGTGAATTTACAGAGTTGTAAGCCTTAGTCACCATCTTGACGAATCTATTCTCCCTGTACAGCCTCCTCTCTTGGCCACCAAAAACTGGGATAGTGGCATATGTTAAATCCATCTTGAGTGATCCACCAATTTTTGTTCCCCAGGACCTTGACAACAACATACCAAAACGAGCTAGGATGTCTGCCACCACGATGTCCATTACCACACTTTTAGCTAGGATTTGGGCTAAATTAACTACCAAATCCTTGATCATCCCCAAGCATTTAACTCTTTTGGATTCAAATGAATAGAGGTCCTTGTATGGACGGGTGATTTGTAATCCTAGTTGTTCCATGACTGACAGAGGTATAAGATTATGGGAAGCTCCAGAATCTAACAGACAATTATGTAATAGCAGGTCATGAATCACTAGAGACACATAAAAGGGAGGAGTAGAAGCATCTAATTCCTCAACATGTGGACCAAAGACAACCATGGGTCTTTTTTCTTGAAGGTTGAGACTATCTGGAGTGAGAACAGCTTCTGGGGGGAGCATGAATGAGGTGACTTGGGATTGATATGCAGGCTGTTTCAAAAACTCAGTCAAGGGCACTGGGATTTTGAATTTTTCAAGTTCCTTTTGCAAACTGAAAACAGGGGGGCCTTTTCTATTACAACCTCTTTTGACTCTTTATTTTCAGCTGAGGGTTTAACTTCTTTTGCCACAGATTTGGTGTTAAGAGGAATGCCTACTTTTGAAGAGGAAGGAATTTGATCATTAGACTGCAAAGGTTTGTTTAGAGGGCCCTTACCTTTTTCTGTGAATTTCCGCATTGCAGACTCCTGGTGAGCAGGTGCTTCCTTCTGGGGTAGGTCTTCTTCTCGCTCTTGAGTACGAGTCCTCTTCCTAGAAGATCTGAGATCATATCTTCTATTGAAATGTGCTTGCATGAAATCAACAAATTGTTTACAATAATGATCAATTTCTGCTTCTTCTGTGTCTCTGGTATTTTCTTCTTCTTGCAATGAGCACTCAGCTCCATCATTTCCATGCAAAGGGCATTCTTCTCCATCACTATTTGAAAAGGCAAGATTTGCATCCTCTAGTCCATAGGCAGTGTCTTCAGCAGAGTCATCTACTGGCCCTTCCAGGTACAATGGGTGTGGTACCTGATCCTGTTGCTCCTTTGCTTCCCTTGGAAATATTTGCAAGGGTGGTTTCCTATACTGAGGATTGTAACCTCTGTTTGAAGCATTGTGGAAATTCTTGAAAGCTGAATTCTTGGCCTCCAATTCAAGCTTGACCACCTTTTCAATCAATTTGGTCATTTCTTCCGTTTTGTCTGTGTCTCTGTCCTGGTTAGAGGTAGATACCTCTTCTTTGCCCCTTCTTCTGGTATCTTTTTCAGATCTTCCTTTTGATTTACCAGTGGAGGCGAAGTTTGCTTCCAACTCTAGTGCATCTGCCTGAGCATCATCCAGAGTAGCAGGCTTTCTTTCTCTGAGAGAGAAACCAAATTCTGAATCAAAGGCTGCTACAAAAACAACTTTAGCGGTAGTTTGATGAGGTTTCATGTTAGCAAGAAGGCTCAAATAAAATTTATTAAATATCTTGATAAATTCTGACACCCCTTCATTATGTCTTTTATTGAGTGTATTAAACTTAGTAAGACATTGTCCATGATCTTTATTCTCCCCCCATTTTCTGAGAAAAGTATCTTCCATATTATCCCAAGTGGTAATAGAATGACCTGCCAAAGTCTTAAACCATTTTCAAGCTTCACCATCAAGAGATTGCACAAACAGTCTTAAGACCACATCTAAATGTTCAACATTAAAGTTCTCTGCAAAAGAGCAGAAAGTCTCAAGATGTTTTTGAGCATCAATCTCATTTTCCCCATTGAATCTGGGCAAGATCTTTAGATAATCTTGGGGCATATCATTCAACACTTGGGGTAATTCTAGAGGAGCATATTTATTTAGCAAGAATCCTGGAACATTTTCCATTGGAGGGGGTGGAGGTAGTGCAATAGTTTGATGAGTAAGAGGAGGAGGAGGAGGTGGAAGTGGAGTATGAATAACAATAGGAATATACTCGACTGCAACTTGAGGGGTTGAGGGGAACAAGGGTTTGTTAACAGCAGATACTTCGGTGACTTCCTTGACCTCTTCGACCTCAGGAGTAGGATGAATACTGTCTTTAAATTGGACACCTTCTTGGGGTGGACTATCTAAATAGTAATCGGTATCTCCGACAGTGGAGTCGGGAATTTTCAGTTGAGAATCTTGAGAAGAAGAGGATGGAAAGTCTTCTATAGACAATTCAGGGATTTCAGAGTGGACTGACTTTCTTTCCTTCCAATTTCTTCTATGTATGATCTTTTCAGGGTCAGACACTGAAGGTGTCTTTGGCTGAGACGTATCTGACCTCAGGCGTGGCTTACGAGGAGCCAAGACTGCAAATAGATTTATCTGATAAACAAATTTGGAGTCGCCAAGGTGAGGGATCTACAACTCTCAACTCTCCATGCTCACCTGATTGAAGAGTGAATAAGGTTTTGTCGAGGCCCAGCGATTCTAATTTTCTTAACTTTGTCCCCGGCAACGGCGCCAGAAATATGTTGTCGTTCCTAGAGACAACCCAGAGTTGTGATAGACTAGTGCCTAGGACATCTTATATAGCAAGGATCATATGGTATAACAGAGGGAGTTATCAATAACAAGCTCTCATGCTATCTCTTGTAAAACAAGGAAAATTAATCTGAATGGGACCAAGACCTTCAGAAACTGACATAGAGACAGGGATATTGCAGAGGCAACATGCAAAACTCCACTATTAAAGAAACAGACAATTCAGAGACAGCTTACTGTAAAGAGGGCCAATTCAGAAATACCTCACAGAAATAAGTTATCAGAAGGTGTATGTAGTGAATGAAACATTGAGAAAATATTAGTTAACATTGAGCTGATATCCAGATACACAATACCACCATGCATGAGCTTACCAATCTAAGAATCCATACATAAAAGTAGCGTTTTAAAAACACCCTCCCAAAGAAACTAATATAGCAGAAATACGGTTTAGATGAATAATGGAGCAGAATATCATGCATGAGCCATATTTAAAGCGCTTGACTAATCCAAGCATGGGTATCAACTAGGATAAATGCATACCAAAAATTAGTGAGCCACTTGCATTCCAAAACATGATACAGGAAAGATGGATGAAATGAAATGATATATTAAAATAACACATAAGAGAAAGTTACAGACTGTGAAATACCAAAGACCAGAATCCTCTTTAACAGATGGAACTCCTCTTCACTGAGACCCTATGGGCTCTGAGCCTTCATACAAAATTTCTACAAAATGTATACAAAAAGCCTTCCACTGCATAATTTTCTGATAAAATCTGGAACCCTAAATAATCTGTTCTTAGGGAGCTTTATAGGAGAACAAGAAAGCTCCAAAAGGGAGTAGGTGATGAACATTTAATTTGCCTAATTAAAACAAAATGGAGGAAGCATGCACGCCCATACTGCTTGATGACTTTGTAGTGTTGTTTGTACCCTGCTACCTACTTATAGAAATAAATGCGCTGGGTAGAAAACTCTTCAGGAACACGGCAAAGGAATAAAATCACGTAGCCATTCCGTCCTTTCTCGAAGAGAAATGGTGCTGAAAAGAAAGCTTTAGAGTATGTTTTCTGTGAATGGTACCCTCTGCCTTCAAAACCCTGAATTACAGCTTAAAATATTTAATGCTGAGTGTTGAATTCCTCTGTTCTCTCACTAATACTTTGCTGCTCCATCAATGCCTCCACCTGCGCAACCTGTGCTTTGAATAACTCTGGAGGGTTTGATAGATTTTTACCCCTGCTTCTTTAATGGGAGTCTTGTCGCAACAGCCTCCTAGGCCTTTCTCCATAATTGCAACTACTGAAAAATAGTCCCTTCCTACGTCCTCTGCTTCTGTAATGGAGGCTGTGAATTATGGCAATTTCTGCCGCTGTAACCCTGTAAAATCTGCAAACCCATTAAAGAAAACCATGCACGGGAAGGTGAACACAGTGGGGATAATGGGAAACGATAGCACGGCATGGTGGATAGGTCGAGAAATGCAGTGCGATGATAGGAAATGCAGCGTGACGGTGGGAGGTGGCAATGGAGAAGGTTGGCGGGACGTAACAGATGAACAACTTTGAATTTGACCTTTAGAATGAGATATAAGGAAGGTGTAAGATAATGCGTCGAATGGCATGTGGAATGGTGACGTGGAGGAGGACCGGGTCAATGGCGGGTGTTTATGAAATTTGGACCGTCCGATCTCAGGAGGAGATCGACGGTTGAAACGGCGTCGGGGGCAATTGACGGTGGGCCAGGGGTACGATTTCCTTGCGTTAAATCTCGTACAGCTTCAGAGCGCGATGACTGTTGGATGGATCTCCCCGGATCAGACGACTGATATGCATATCGCTCCGTATCCTTGGTCAAACAATAACGTGCGATGGAGGGCAGTTTTGCAATAGTGCGCTGAGCCGCGTGTTGGGCATTGAGTGGAATCACTGGGTAAACGAGAATTATCGCCCACCGCCGAAAAGTGGTGCGATAGATACCACCGGGTTTTGGAGTAGTGCATGGCGGGGACCACCAGGGAAAGTGAGATACGAACCGTCGGATTTGCAGGTGAACGGACGGCTGAGATGCGATTCGGGCAATGAATGGAGTGGGCCACGGGTGCGGTGGAGCATTGCAAATGCCGTTCGATCTGTAAAGATCGACGGTTGTGGGCGCGCCCGATATTCATATGCGATAAGCGCCTTCAAGTCTAGCACTCGGTTTAGTATTTCGGTTATGTGGAAGAAAAGGTGCAGGGGTCTGGTTGAAAGGTGTTGGGCCTTAAGCATATTTTCGAGTATGGTTTACGACCTTTTTATGCGATTTTTTAGGCTGGGAGAAGGTAGCGATGGGCGGAAAATGAATTTATCAGGCCAGAAAAAAGGGGATTTCTCATCAGAGATTCAATGGGGGCTGAAATGATCAACACCTAGGATGGCTCATTTCATTTGGATGATAGCATGGGCAAGAGAGTCACTCATTCACCTTGTTTGTCATCACTCCTACTTTGAGTAGGCCATGGGACAGTAAGAAGGTTTCCATTCACACTTTCCACCTTTGATTGATGTGGGCCATTTGGTTTTGCACACTTGGGAGGAAACATTGGTAGGCAGTTTTATTGCAGATTATCTTGATGCAGCGATGGAGGCCATTGATGGGAGGCCCTAAGAGGAGGAGGGGAGAAATTTTTCTCTCCCTATACATTTTCTTGAGGAAAATCAAAGATTTTGGAGGGGAGGACTGTAATGTTCCCAAATTTTAGCTTTAAAGCTAAATGGAACATTAGAGTTAGCGGTATCTTTAGCCGGTGAATAAATGGGTAGAAAAGCCCATAAGTCTCCTAAGAAGGAATAAAAACACTTCAAGTGTGAAAGGGGACACTCCTTGCAGCTTAATAAAACACCTCCATGTGTGAACAGGGATAATATCAGGTTGATTCAGTCTACTTTGACTAAGTCAACAACACAGATGTGGAGGAGTAGGGATCAAGGAAGGAATAATGTAGTTTTGGAGGGAGATGAATCTCTTGATAGGAATGACCTAATTGGGTGGGGCCAAGGGAAAGAAAACTCACATTTTATTTAAGGAAGAGGATGGTAGCATGATTCTTCATGTTTTAGATTATTATTTTGGTCTTCTCAGACTTTTGCTTCCTCTTGCTGTTTAGCAGGGTTGTTATGTTGTTTAGCACTGGGTGTTCCCGAGTGGGAATCCCACCTCTTTCCTTGAGGAGCCTCTTGGGAGAGTTTGCATTCATTTTCCACATCAGGTTTTCAAGACAAGCTTCAGCTTACTTCATCAACGCAGTTTCTGCAGGTCATTGTGCCGTGTTGCAGGGTACAACAGTGGAGGGGATTGGAATCCCACTTTCTGAGCTATTTTCTCATTGAAGGGAGGTTTCCTTCACTTGGGAGATCTGTTTGGAGAGATCTTGAGCTCATTTCAGATATGTGGCATCAGGCCACTCATTTCCCAACATTCCTAGCGTTGCTCTAGCTAGGGAATGCATTATTTTTGGAGGCAGTTTCAGTAGATGGTCTAGTGGCATCTTTGTAGTGTTTCCTTGTGATTGAGAGGTTCATCCTTTCATGGGAGGAAGCCCTTGAGGGATCTACATCAGATCTGATATCTTTCAGCCTTCTACACTCTTATGCTTCAGTGTTGCAGTGATTATTCAGTAATTTTCTGAAGATCACATTTGTGTTTAGAGTGTATGACAAAAAACCCTTCCCGGTTCTCTTGTAATTGTAATAAGGAGACTAGATCTCAGTCCTTAAGCATTATTGATCAATATATGAGTAGATCTACTTGTTCTCCTAATTTCTGAGTTGAAACCCTCATAAGACCGCGTTGTCTCTTTTGTGCATAATTTCTGAGTAGCAGTGTTCTGGGGTTTTGGTCATTTTCAGGTACACTAGGTGTGGGAGGTCTGTTTACCTCACCTAGTTTCTTTTGTTTATGGTCTTCTCTTGGATTTAGATGCTAGATGGATATACCTAATGGATCCAAGTGATGGTTTACATTTTCATGGCTTATATTTCTGGAAATGCATTTTTCTCTGAATGCATCACTGAGCAGTCTATTTTTGGAATATTTTAAGATATTCCCAATACTGCTTATTTTCCCTATTTTGAGATATTACAAATTATATCAAATAAATATAGAGATATGTAAAAGATTGCCCATCTTGCTCTTTTTGTATATTTCATATTTAACAATGTTAAAACTATGATGCAGTTAATGTTTAAAACATGAATTATATTTATCTTTAAAAAGGGTTGTAATAAATAGTAAATCAAAATACACCCTTCGTTTTTATCCTAATCAAAGAATGGCCAAATATTTAAAATTTTGTACACTTTTTTGGAGCGTTAATTTTAACAAAGTAAAAATTTGTACACTTTTTTCAAGAGTTAATTTTAGCAATATAATTCAACAAAATTATTAAATTTGACCACTTTTTGAAAAGCATGTCAAAATAATTTAAAGCATCAAAATTATTAATGGTATTTACAACAATACCTTTAACAAGCATATACTTTTTAGATTAAACCAACGTTCTTATTGAAACAAAGTGCTAAAAATAAAAGGTCTTTAAAAAACGCACTAAATTAAAAATACAATTATAAAATTAAATAATCCTTTTGTTTATATGCAACATTTATAAAATTCATATTCTAATTTCAACATCCATAAAACACGGGGTTTTAAAATAAAAATAAATCGATATAATACGGGTGACATTTTAAATTTGTCCTTTATCAAATGGACTAGCGTATAAACATACCCAACTCTCACTTAAATGAAGTCATTACAAAATTTTATAGTTTTATTATAAAATATTGTTTTATTGATATTAAATGCAGGGATGTATACTTTCTTATTAATTAATAAATTATAGAATATAATTTTTAAATTAAATATTAAATTAATATATGTGAATTTTTTTGCCGTACTCTCCTCTTTAGACATATATCTATAAATTTTAAGAAAAATTATATATTCAAACCATATACATAAATATTATATATAAATACAAAATACAAAATTATATATGTTAACACTTAATAAATATTATTTTATAAAATATTTTATAATTTTTCATCCAATTCATATATACAATAATTTATATAAAGTATAACTAAAATATTTTTTTACTATAAATACTAATCATATATATTTATCAGGGTAAATAAAGTATAATTATGTAAGATTTCAGACTTTTGTGATTTATAAAGTAGATAAATGTCTTTAAGATAATTATGTATTTTGGAATAGAATTTCTACAAATTTGATTTAATTATCAATAATTATTATGTGAATGTAGAAATTTAACCTCAATAGAATATTTTTAGTAGTAATCATAAATCAAAGGTTGAGATTTATTGTCAAAGTAGTCATCCTCTTTCTACCTTTTTAATTAAATTGATTAATTAAGAAAATTGTCATATGAAACGAGTTATGGTTTTGGGCATATGGTCCTGGTAAGCCATGGTATGGTATTGTAACAAAGCCTAAAAATCTTAAGGGAATATTGTTGCATCAATAAGTGTGTCTACTTTGGAACATGACTTTTAGAATTTTAATTTAATTATCAATAATTAAGCTATAGAAATGTCTATTTCATAATAGGCCTTCCATGGAATATGTTGGAATATTCATAGTTGTATTCACATCAAGGGTTAAGATTTGTCTCCAAGTTAGTTATGTTCTTTTATTTAATATATTACAAATTAATTAATTAAATAAAATCTCTTATCAAGACTTGTTATATTGGTCATTAAATAAAATCTTTTATCAACACGTGTTATATTGGGCATGTGGTATTAACTAGCCTAGATTCATCTTAACTCCCGATATACCAAGATCCGAGAAGGTTCAAGTTAAATCTCTTTTCACTCTAAAATAGGTTTGCATGTCAAGAGATTTTACCCCTCTTGACACTTGGTCGATCCATACTTAAGATGGATCTAGGCTGGTCTAATTTCCCCCTTTAAATCGACTATATTCCACATGAATACCATGGGTTCTCATAAACCTGGAGCTCAAAAACCACTTATAAATTTGATCAAGTCAAAGTTACCGTAACTACCAAACAAAAATTAATAAACATAATAATAATAACATAGATTTTTTTTTATCATTTTAGTTTGGAGTTATTTTTATTTTAACATAGAGTTAATTTTCTTTTTTTTTTTACCAAGCCAAAATGTTTACATGATATTATATCTCTAGCATACTATGGTGGAGAGCACCTCTAGGTTCAATAAGTCATGGTATTGACCCATAGTATTGTACCTAAACTATTTACAAGTGAAGAATTTTCATGGTAAAGTGGGCCTTGATCTCCATGGTTGAGAATATTGTTGCATGTATTTTAAAATGTATATGTGTTTAACTCATATATTAACTTTTTTTATAATTAATAATAATGAAAATTCAAAATAAAGTTATAATTTCCTTAAATTTTATGATTTATTTTATTATTAATATTTTATTTGGGCAATGTGAGTTGTATCATGGGTAAGTATTTTGATGTTTATCATGGAATGTGCTAGTTATTAGGTGGATGGTAGGGGTTTAACCTCCATATAATATTCTACAATATTCATAGTATTGTACACAAATAAACGGTTAAGATTTATCTCCAAAGTAGTTAATGTTTTCACACCCTTTTAATTAAATTGTTTAGTTAAAAAATGTCATATGAACAAGTGTCATATGAAGTGGCTTATGTTTTTTTGGGCATGTGGTATTGAAAAGACATGATAAAGTAACAAAGTCTAGAATAATAATATTCATGGTAAAATGAGGATAAATCTTTATATTTAAGAATCTTGTTCCATGTTTTTTAAAATGTGTATATATTAATTATTTGTTATAATTAATGAACAATAATATTTAAAATAGAATTATAATTTAATTAGTTTTTATGATTATTTTTAATTTTAGCAACTTGATTTGATGCATATTATGAATGGGGATGCTTATTTATGTTTACCAACCATTTAATTTATATAGCTAGGCTAGTACAAATAACATAATCATCATCATCATACAAAAAGTTAAACATTGTAAAATAATTACAAAATCTACAAATATTAATTATTATTTTCTTTATTAAATTCTATTTTTAAATACACCAACCTATATCTATCTTAACCCCAAATCTATGCATCTAGAGGGATGAAATCTCTTGAGGTGAAAACCTATTTTTTGAGTGTAAAACTTGAGGAAAGGTTTTCACCTCAAGAGATTTGATCCCTCTAGCCGCTTGATAGATCTGGGGTTAAGATGGATCTAGGCTGGTTTTTATATACACATAAAACATATCGATGATGGATCCATCTCTCTCTCTCTCTCTCTCTCTCTCTCTCTCTTCCCGCTCTACTCTCTACCTCACTCTCTGTCCATCTCTCCCTTGTCACCCCCTCTCTCTCTCCACATTTCTCTCTTTATGTATTTATTCTTTCCTCCCTCTCTCTGCCCCTCCAACTCCATCTCTCTCTCCCTTCCTCTCTCCTTCTCTCTCTCAAGTCCTCTCTTTTTTCTTTCCTCTCTCTCACTTTCTCTCCCCCCCGTCTCTCTCTCTCTCTCTCTCTCTCCCTTTCCAACTATGTCACTATGTCCCTCCCTATCTCTCTCTCCAACTCTCCCTTGTCACTTCCTCTCTCTCTCCACCTTTATCTCTATATGTATTTTTTATTCCCTCTCTCTATCTCTCTCTCTCTTTTCCCCTCCAGCTCTATCGCTCTCTTCCTCCCTCCCTCCTCTCTCTCAATTCCTCTCTCTCTTTCTCTCCCACCTCTCTTTGTATCTCTCCCTATCTCTCTCTCTCTCTCTCTCTCTCTCTCTCTCTCTCTCTCTACCGTCCAACTCTATAACTTCTCCCTCCCTCTCTCCTCCTCTCTCTGCCCCACCCTCCCCCTCAATCTCTATGTATCCCTCTCTCTCTTCCCTTTATCTCCCTGTCTCTCTCATCTCCTCCTCTATATCATCACTCCTCTCCTCTCACCCTTTGTATCTCTCTATCTCACCCTTGTCACTCCCTCTCTCTCTACCTCTATCTATCCATGTCTTTGTTCTTCCCTCCCCCTCTCTCTCTCTTCTCCATCACTCTCTCTTTCTAGATCCATATTAACCTCGGATATAGCACTCCATCCTAGATCCATCTTAACCCCAGATTTATCAAGCGCCGAGAGGGATCAAATATCTTGAGGTACAAACCTATTTTTTGAGTGTAAAAATTGAGGAAAGGTTTGCACCTCAAGAGAGTTGAGCGCTCTCAAAAATTGATAGATCTGGGTTAAGATGGATCTAGGATGGTTTTTATATACACACAAACCATATTTATGTTGGATCCATCTATACCTCTCTCTCTCCTTCTCTCTATCTCTCTCTCGCTCTCTCTCTTCCTTCCTGCTCTATTCTCTCCCTCACTCTCTCTCCGTCTCTCCCCTGTCACCCCCCATCTCTCTCCACCTCTCTCTTTATGTGTTTCTTCTTCCTTCTCTCTCTCTCCCCTTCCTCTCTCCTTCTCTCTCTCGAGTCCTCTCTTTTTTCATTCCCCTCTCTCCCGTTCTCTCCCACCTCCCTGTGTCTCTCCCCCCATCACTCTCTCTCTATCTCTACCCTCCAACTATGTCACTATGTCCCTCCCTATCCCCTTCTCTCCCCACTTCGTATCCATGCCTCCCTCTCAAGTCTGTCTCTCCCTCTCTCTCCTCTCCTTCTCTCTCTCCTCCCCCGTCTCCTCTCTCCAAATCTCCCTTGTCACTCCCTCTCTCTCTGCACCTCTATCTCTCTATGCCTTTGTTCTTCCCCATCCAACTCTATCTCTCTCTTCCTCCATCTCAACTTATCTCTCTCAATTCCTCTCTCTTTTCCTTCCTCTCTCCCCATTTCTCTCCCCCATCTCTCTCTCTCTCTCCCTCTCTCCTCCTCTCTCTCTCTGTAGAAAATCTCTTAACACAGTTATAATACCATGTAGAAATTATATCAATGGACTCAATCCGATCATACAATGTACTAAAGCAAGATACTTAATCCTTCTACAATATTTGCAGAATATAAAACACTATCGATCAATCACATGCAATTAAGAGAAAGAATTAAATCAATACACAACACCAAATATTCCTGGGGAAAGCAAATGCTCAAAACCCCTCCATCTTTATTATATAATAAACCAAGTAATCATGAAACAATACAATGTAGTTGTGATCACCAAAACCTCACACACTCTACTAATTGCTTCACACTGATCTAGGCAAAAGTGGACAAACACATAGCCAATTATCAACCTACCCTCAGCCTACCCTGCTTACACAATCCCTAGAGAATTAAACCCATATTAAATAGGAAATTCAACCTTCCTTGATTGTGAAATCAGTAATGGGCTTCTCATGGTTTTATAACTGCACCTGGGCATTTTTCCTAAAATACAACTGCTAGTTTACTAGCCTTGAACCTTTGTCTCAACTGGGTATCCACCAGAATTAGCATGCATGCAACTATAAATAGTGAATCATCAGTTACTTGGTAGATCACTATTGGTGAATTAAATCTATTTTAATTCACTTGATCTTCCACTAGCTCATCAAACGGTTAGAACTAGTTAAATTATTTTAACTCAATTATTGTGAGTTAACTGATCCCACCCACACTACAGTAGTGCTACAACTGCAACTCAACCCTGTAAATAATTGAATCACTCCACATGCCTATCCTTAGACCCTCAACTCAAAATTCTTGAGATAGATAAGTCTATCACACTTAGTTAACTATTACAAGTTTTTATGAGATAAGATTACAATTAATTTTCCAATTTACTTAATAAATTGGCTTGCACACTAATTTATCACTAGGACCCATCATTGTGTGACCTATGATCCCACAATAGTGTGTGTGTTGCATTTTCTTGTTGAATTTCAACACTCCCTCTCAACAAGAAGGGATTTTCTTCTACCCCGATCCTGCCTCTGTGGTATTAAAATTTTCTCTTCGCAAGCGCCTTTGTCAAGATATCTACATCCTGATACTCCGTGGGAATGATCCTCCGTAGGACTGTACTGCAACAACATAATGTGCCTCTGAACACAATCTTTGAGATGGTGGTACCAGATGTCAATATGCTTGGATCAATCATGGAATATTGGATTAACTGATAGTTTTATGCAACTATGGTTATCACAATGTATCACCGTCAGATCCATCTGATGACCAAACAAACCAACAAGTATCTTCCTCATCCAAATGGCCTCACATGCAGCCTGACTAGTTGTAATATTCCCAAATACGGAAGCAACAATATTTGAACACAAAAATGGAAAATAGAAGCAAATGTAAACACATTACATATGAGCCAAAGATAGATCCATGGTATTATGTATAACAAAAATAAATAAGTACAAGATATTGGGGATCAAGTCCCTCAAGCTAGGCAAGAGAAGCCTCTAATGCCTAAAAGCACCAATACATGTGAAACATCTGCTACATAAAACAATGAAGCCCATACAACGCAGTTTTAGTGACTAATATTGCAACTAGAAAATATAAATAGATGGATATGATATTATACTTCTCATACAATGCTAAAAATGGATATCTATGCTCCCATACACATTTCCAAGACAACCCAGGAAGGGTTTCTGGATATACCCAAAATATATGATGGTGATCTAAAGCCCTAGAGCTGAAGAATCACTGCAACTCAAGCACATAGAAGAAGGTGGCTGAAACTAATGTAGATCTGAATGGCACTCCTCCAATAGACTCTTTCAATGAAGGGTTGATCCCTCCAATGAAGATCTAACCTCCCAAATTTGGCACTGAACCCTCCTTTGGATCTTCTCAATAAAATAACGTGGTTTGGGAGTAATATTGCGCTATAGGAGATGATGATGACTTGGCCTGATGCCAAAATATGAAATGAAGCTCAGGGAACTTCCTTACTAATCTACCAATGGGAAGAAACGTTCCTCCCCTAAAAAACAAGCTCAGAAATGGCCCAATGAAACCCTCCACTGCTGCACCCTGCAACTCAGCACAACTCTAAACAAAAACTGCATTGTAGAATAAATTTGTAGCTTGGAAAAATGCTAGAGTGTGGAAATAATGCTCAAGAAATTCTCTTGAGTAGGCACTCGAAGTCCCCCGAGGATGAAGGTGGGATTCCCGCTTGGGAACACCCTTGTGCTAAACATCACTACAATATTAGCTAAAGATGAAGAGAGCCACAAGTCATAATAGACCATAAACAAATAATAATCCAAATCATGCTCTCCATGGTTTCCATCCCCTTCCTTATATGCTTGGTGAGCTTTCTCACCTTGGGCCCCACTCATTAAAGCCACTACTTCCATGAAAAGGATCTCCCTCCAAAACTGTGTTGTCCCTCATTGAATGTCCACTCCCTCCTTACCATTACTGTTTATTTGGTCAAATTTGACCCAGTCCACATGCTCCATCCCTTGTTCACACATAGGGGTGCTTTATCCAACTCTTTTGATGCCCTCCATTCACATTTAGAGTGGTTTTATTCCTACTAAGGAGATTTATGGGTCCCCCTACACTCTTATTCTTCTAACTAAGAAGCAAAATCAAAATTTAATATTCTAATTAGTTGCATGTTTATTTAGGAATATTACAATCCTCCACTCCCAAATGTTGCTTGTCCCCAAGCAACTGCAAGGATAGAAATGAAAGATATAGGGAGCCTCCATTCCCATGTGGAGCTCGAATCTCCAAGACATCATCCATATAAAATGAATCACCTCCCATAGTGGTAATTCATATAAAAACTCCTCCCAAATGCTCATGAGAGGCACCTCCCAAGTGCTCAAGTTAACCATATGGCTCACCTCATATGGAAAAAAGGGGTCAGATGTAGCAATCATGGATTGTCCAATGTTCTCCCTGAATTATGAAGCATAAGAAATGTGGAGAATCTCATCTCTAATAGGAATATCCAATCCATGTGTCATCTCTCCAATCATGCCCACAACAACGATAAGGACATCATCAACATATGGGATTATAATCAGAGTCATACTAGCTACCATGTGTAATACAAGAGAAGGACAATGGTCCCTCAAGTGAAACCAACGCAGTTTGACTCCTAACTGCATCATAATATGGCATGATGAGTGGTTTCCCAACCACTTTCTTGCTTCCCCAATATTTTCACATGCTTGGAGAAGGTGTAAGTTGTGTGGTGCAAATTGAGCACACCTTGAGTAAAAATAAACTCCCCAAAATCTCCTAGGGAGTGGTCATCATCATCATTTCTTATGGCCCCAAGTAGACCATGAATTCTATAAGAAAGAGTGCCCCCTCTTGGAGAAATGGCCTGCACATGAAAGTTAAGGAAATAAAAATACATAGTAAAAGAATCATGATGTACATAATACAACCTTTACCATGTACTTGGATTAAGCTAGTGAAGTGGCTCATAGATGGGCCTCCTCTCACTCCCAATGAGAAAGGAAGTGGCTGTGATAACTCTAACAAAGAGTTATGTCTCTCCTCATCCTCCAAACAATTCATGCATCTCTTCATATGCTGGTGCATCTCCTCTTTGTGTAGAAATTTGAATAACTGTTAAATTATTCATCGAGATTATCATGATCACACAATATTTGAGCTTCATGCATAATACATAACCTCTTCTACTATTTATAATCAATTTGCGGAAATATAAACAATCACATGCGCACATTAAAACCATAAAAAATCACACATATAAACACAGTATTTATGGGAGAGCTTAAAGCTGAAAACCCCCAACTATCTGTATATTATAATGATAGAGATAATGTAGAAATAATTGTACAAAATCCTCACAAGCTCTTAGTACAATCTCCAATTGTTACACACTACACAAGCTCAGATCTAACAAAACACATGCTCCAATCTGCTCCACTTGTTAGCCTGCCTCTACTGCGCAATCCAAGATGAATAATTGCCCAATCTGATTTCGAATCCCTCTGGTATGCACTGCGCAATCCGCATTGGCATCTCCATCAATGTGTGGTGCAAACTCATGCACCAGTATAGTCACACTGCTCTTTCACCTACCTCTTCATTGGTCTCCGCTGAAACTATCCATGCACTGAAGTTAACTGATGTATTCTTTAGTTGATTTATGAGTTAATAATTATTGAATTAATTAATAATTAAGTCACACCACTCTCACTAGTGTATCAATCAGTTAGACTAGATACAACTAGCTCAACTATGTTTAACTGAGTTAAACTGAATACAACTCCACTAACTTCCTCAATCAACTCCACCAAACTCTGTCACCTGAGTTCTAACTGAAGTCTCCAGGAAATAGCTCCACTTGACCCTCAAGAATAGTGTAATTCCTTCTATCAGCTGCATGTGCCACATCTGTGCACTTAACTGAAGTGCCCCAAGAGGATAAGATAATGTTTAGAGTCCAAATATTATTAAGAGCTAATAATATTCAACATATCTATTGTTAGACTAGCAATCTAAAATAGATTCCACCCAGTATGTCTAAAAATAGAAGTCCATCTATTTTTCCCGACTTGACCAACCATCCACAAATAACATCCTGCAACTCATAGAACATGATCCATATGTCTAAAAATAGACATAGTCTAAAAATAGACTTTGCGCCAAAAATAGTCTGCGGGCCCACTTAGTGAAGGCGACTCTTTTCACTAAGCTCATCATCTTGTTGAATCTCAACACTCCCTCTCAACAAGATAGGGATTATCTGCCACCCCGATCCTGTCTCTATGGCATTCGAATTTTCTCATGGTGAGCGCTTTCGTCAGAATATCTACATCTTGATCTTCCGTAGGAATGTAAGAAAGCAACATGATCCTCCGCTACACACAATCTCTGGTATTATGGTACCAGATGTCAATATGTTTAGATCTATCATGAAATACTGGATTAACCAAGAGTTTAATGCAACTCTGATTATCACAATATATCACAGTAGGATCTAAATGAGAACCGAACAAACCGACCAGGATCTTCCTCATCCATAGCTCTTGCATGCAACCAAACACGCTGCCATATACTCGGCCTCTCGCTGAATCGAGTGCCATGGATCTCTGCTTCCTGCTGTACCAGGAAACTGCTGTCGACCCAATGCTGAAAACTCCTCCAGATGTGCTCTTCCGGTCCGTTGGGCTCCCTGCCCACCGCATCCGTGCCACATAGCTTCACCCTCATCTCGACTATCCGTACTGTCAACCATATCCCAATGTGCCTCCTCTGAGATATCTCAATACATGCTTCCCCGCCTTCCAAAAGAGCTTGGTAGGCTTAACCATAGCTTGTGAAAGCTGGTTAACAGCATAGCATATATCGGGTCGTGTATTGACCAGATACATAAGCGACCCCACCAACTGTTGATAAATAGTGGCATCCACTACCTCCACGGAAGTAGCATCCTCCTTCCTCCAACCACCAGGAAGAGGAGTATCAACAGGCTTGCAGCCATGCATGTTGAACTTCTCCAATATCTCCCGGCCATACTTACCCTGAGAAACAAACAGTCCACCACTGCGCTGCCAAATTTCCAATCCCAGGAAATAATGAAGGAGGCCCAAGTCCTTCATCTCAAACTCTTTTGCAAGATCATCCTTTCATGAGAGTATCAACAGCTCATCACCTGTCAAAATAAAATCATCTACATAAAGTACAATGATCAGCAACTTACCCTCCACCACAATCTGGTATAGGTTAGGATCCGCCTCACTCTTGGAGAGTCCAAGTCCTGTGAAATAACTATCTATTCGTGTGTACCAATCACGAGGTGCTTGTTTCAACCCATACAGCGCTCTCTTGAGCCTGCACACATGCGATTCACTGCTGAAGATCTTGAAACCTTCGGGCTGCTCTATGTACACCTCCTCCTTAATCACTCCATTGAGGAACGCAGTCTTCACACCCATCTGATGAATGTGCCACCCCATCCGCGCTGAGAGAGAAAGAATCGTCCGTATGGAAGAATACCTTGCGACAGGTGCAAAGGTCTCCTCATAATCGATCCCCTCAATCTGTGAAAATCCTCAGGCAACAAATCTTGCCTTGTACTTCTCCACACTCCCATCAGCTGCCTGCTTCACTTTGTAGATCCATCTTGAACCCACCACTTATTTCCCTTCTGGTCTCGGGACAATCTCCCATGCATTTTTTCTGACAACCGAATCATACTCTTCCACCATGGCATCTACCCATGCGAGATCCTCCATAGCTTCCTCGAAAAAGGATGGCTCTGTCACGATACACTTGCTCACAAGAGCCATGTATCCAGTATACCGGTCAGGTGACTGTCTCTGTCTGTGCTGTGATGTAGGTGCTTCTACAACCTTCTCTGCATCTTGAGCCAGTCGCTCAACCTCTATAGTGCACTTCCGCCCTCTGATGGTTGTCACTGCATGAGTGGTCTCTTCCACTCCATGAACCTCCTCTTGTGGCTGATCCACATCCTGAGGCTCATCCTTAGGAACTAATAGCTCCTCACCTGCATGCAAGTGTGGCTCCCTCTCAAGAGAACACTTCATGGCTTTCTCCTCATGAAATTTGATATCCCATCGCACAAAAGTCTTGCGACTGTCTGGAAAATACACACGATAGTTGTGGGGCGTATCAGTGTACCCCAAAAATATCCCGACCTCTGCAGTCAGCCCCAGCTTCTTCCTGGCATCCTTCGTCACATGAATGTAAACAGGTGAACGAAAAATCCCCAAATGGGAAATATAAGGCTTCTTACCAGAAAATGCCTCCTCGGGTGTACTCATGCCAAGTATCCTATGAGAACAACGGTTCTACACATATACTGCAGTATTGCATGCCTCTGCCCACAAGTGAATGGGTAGGCCCTCATCATGCAACATCGCCCATGAAACACCCACGATCGTTCTGTTCTTCCGCTCAGCAACCTCGTTCTGCTGTGGGTTATGAGGTGCTATGAGCTCTCTTCGAATTCCTTCTGCGCTGCAAAAGTCCTTGAATTCGCCAGAGATGAATTCACCACCATTGTCTCTCCTAAGAGCCTTCACCTGCTTCCCCGATTCTTTCTCAACCAGTGCCTTGAACTCACAGAACTTTGTCTCACTCTTCTTCTACATGAAGAAGATCCAGCACTTACGAGAAAAATAATCAACAAATATCACATAATACCTGTGCTTTGCTGTCGAAGCTGCTGAGAAAGGTCCACACACGTCTGTGTGAATTCTCTCAAGGATCGTCGTGGCGCGACTATCCTTCTCGTGAAAGGTGGCTTTCACAAATTTTCCCAAGGTACACCCCTTGCACTGATCTGACTGCACAAGAGTGCCTTTAGGAAGCCCAGTAGAAATCTGCTGTAGTGTCTTCAAAGCTCCATGGTGAAGGTGGCCCAATCTCCGGTGCCACAACTCGCCATCATCCCGGCTCACCACTCCTTTTGCCTTGCCTGTGTTGGGAAAAATACTGAGAGGGGGGGTGAATCAGTATTTAGGGCATACTCAAATCTTTTTACTTTTTCTTTCTCTAAAACCCATACGCTACTTCACTGAGCCCAACTCGCTTATACACGTGGATATCCTTCATAAAACTCGCGTATACACAGAGATATTATTATGCATTTATTTCTTTACTTAGGTCTATGCATCATTCATTCATCAGATGTTTAGTTAATAGTAAGCATGTGCAGTAATAACAGAATAAACCATCACACATAAGCATCACACATGAACACCAGGATTTTAGGTGGAAACCCAAGTCGGGAGAAAACCACCGCTGCCGTTGTCTCAGCCTTCAATATTTTATTATAGAGAAAAAATCTTACAACCATGTACCGTACGTACCTTTGTCAAAGACGCAGCACCCACCGTGCATGGGCCACAACCTTCTCTTGTTTACTAGCCCTTCCGGAAGGTGTGAGGTACCCCTCGCTCTCATTATCACCATCTCTCCTGGAAGGGAGCTACGACCCCCTGCTCTCGTTTACCAGCCTCACCTGGAAGGGAGCTACAACCCCCTGACTGAAGGCTACAACCCTCAGCACCACCATGGACCATGTTTCATCAATTTTCACACTGGATCCAATATCTTCAATAGAACACAACTTGCAGGCCACTTTTCATCATATTTTCAGACTGGACCCACTCCACACATTTAAGCTCAATCATACATCAAACTGAAACTTATAACTCCATCACTTCATTCATTGAATCATCAAGCAATCAATCAACAACTTGATCTTTCATCAATATAACCAGCAGCATAATCATCATTCAAACAACCTAGATCTGTATGAATATA